>JBBWWR010000267.1:0-190093 GCA_039583875.1 Platanthera guangdongensis
CTCTAAGCTAATTTCTCAAAGTGTGAGTTTCTGGCTGTCGTCAGTGGCTTTTCTTGGCCATGTGGTGAGTAGAGAAGGCATTGTAATGGATCCGTCAAAGATAGTAGCCATACGGGAGTGGCCGGTGTGTCTTCTGTACCCAAAGTCAGGATTTCCTAGACTAGCGGCTACTACATATGTTTTTGTAGAAAACTCTCACAGATCGCCTTGCCGCTTACCACACTAACGAGAAAGATCAGAAGTTCGTCTGGACGCCGTAGTGCTCGTAAGATTTTGAAGAGCTGAAGAGTCGCTTGACCACGACGCCGATCTTCACGTCGCCATGTGGTTCGGATGGCTTTGAAATCTACAGTGATGCATCAGGAGCGGCTTGGGCTGCGTTCTTCTTCAGTTTGGAAAGGTGATCGCTTATGGCTCACGCCAGTTGAAAGTGCATGAGCCAACTATCACGTCCATGACTTGGAGTGGCGACGATGATGTTTGCACTTAAGCTGTGGCATCATTATTTATATGTCGTGAAAGTGTTAATTCACGGACCATAAGAGCCTAAAGTATCTATTGGATCAGAAGGATCTCAACATGCGACACTGTAGGTGATGAAGTTCCTCGGGGACTACACCTTACAGATTCATTATACTCCCGAAAAGGGAAACATTGTCGCAGAGCCTTGAGTCGGAAGACTCCGCAAGACAACTTGTTGCAGATGCATGAAGCGTCTGATCTAGGAGCTGGAAGCTTTAAAGATTTATTGTGTTGACAAGAATACCACTGCAAATGCGTGCCTGAACTGTTGGAGTACAATATGACCTTTGTAGACAGGGTCCGTGGCAACGAAACTTGAGGAAAGTCTACAACTCTGTGTAGTGTATGGGTCAAATGCCCAATTCTCCTAGGATGACAGCCATTTGCGAAAAGATGTCGTTTGTGCGTCCCGATTATGGGTACGCTAAGAGAAGAAATGATGTATGAGGCTCACTCATGAAGTATTAAATTCACCCAGGAGCACAAGATGTACAAGGACATGAAAAAGCTATTCTGGTGGCCAGGTATGAAGAAAGACATAACACATTACGTTGCTAAATGTCAGACCCGTGCTGTTGAAACCGAAAAATCGGTCTCACGTGGAGTTCGACCCTTGGGGAAGGGGTGGTCTCGCACCTACTTCGCTCCTGCAAGAAAAACAATGGAAGAGACAAGAAAGAACAGACCCAAGGGCTCGGCAGGGAGGTCCCACCACAAACCCGGAAGATCTCTGAGCGCTTCCCCTCCTTAGCCAAGAGCCGAGCTAAGGTACCCTCAGAGAACACTTGAAAATGAGGGCAAGGAGGCACTGAAAGCGTCTGCTCTGAGGTACCCCTTGGGTCTTATTTATAGATTTTCAGAATCGGAACTGCCAATAACCAAAAGAACTGACCTGGAAATACCAAAAAGGCCCCTGGTTGGGTCTGCCAACAGCCAAGCTCCGCTGTTTTGGGTAGCTATGCGCAGTCCAACCTGGTCTGCCAACAGCCAGGCTCCGCTGTTCTGAATAGCTATTCGCACCCATGGGGAGTCAGCTCGCCTCCGATCCCGTCAGGGGGGCGGGCGCGACCTGGCTCTGGGGCTCACCTACCCTCACTGGGCGAGTGCGAGCCGATATGGGCGAGCTGCCAGCCTTTTGCCGGGCGGGTCGGCGGTCAGGTCGCATGCAGGGGGGATCAGCCGGCGGGCGCCGCCATCCTTGGGTCCAGCTCGCTCGCCGCGGGTTGCCAGCCCGCTCGCCGCGGGTGCCAGCCCGCTCGTCTGAGGTGGGCGGGAGCGGGTCAGGCCTTCTGCCGCATAGCCTGTCTCGCCGCCCGGGTGCGGGTCGCGGGTCCAGGCCCCGCTCAACCTCCCTGGCTGGGCCCGCTCGCCGGACACAGGGTTGTACACAATCCCCGCTCTTTTCGAGCTTGAATCAAGCTCGGAAAGAATCATCCAACCCACGTGTTCGGCGAGCACTGTGCTGAGCTGGCAGGGAATCTTTTGGTGGGCCCCCACTGTCCGGCTATAAATACATACCGCTGACCCCTGTAGGAGGCTCCCTAGATCCCCTTTATTTCTCTGAGCAGACTTCTGTTTCTCGATGCCGGTTAGCGAAGAGGTGCGAGCTCGCCTGGCGGCAGCGGTCCTGCAGACTCAGGAGGAGGCCCTCGAGGCCGCCCCATGGCTAGTACGCGGATCTTCCGGCCCTCTCTTCAGGCCGGCGAAGGGAAGATTGTTAAGCGTTCTCTGGCGGGTGACTGCCCGGCCTCCAGCTCGGCGGCGGGTGCTGAGGTCGTCCCCGGGTACGTGCCTTCCGCTGATTATCGCTATTCCCTGACTCCCTGTTTTGCAGGTAATTCCCTGTGAGGAGGTGGAGAACCGGGGAGAGGATCGTCCCCCACCTCCGTCGCCTGAGAAGATCGCGAGTTCCCCAGGTCTGGATCGCCCACCTCCGGAAACTCCCCGTCCGGCGGTCTCCATGGGCTGGGGAAATCTCTTGAGACCCTCGAGGGAGGGAACTTTCAGGGTCGGCCGGGCTCTTCTCGCCCATCTGTCGGTGCGGGCGATGTGCCAACCCCTGGTGAGCTGGTTTTTATATCGTTGGGCTTCGTCTCTTGCTCGCTCCCTCTGACTCGCCTCGCTTGCAGGCTTTCACAGGGCCTCCCTGAGACCGAGATGAGCGAAGGGTACTCGCCTCCGCCTGACGTGGACAGCGTTTCTGACTACCTGGGCGACCCGACCGACGCGGTCGGGATGAAGGGGCAGGTGACACGGCTGTTCCAGAAACACACACTGATGTTGAAGGAGATCATGAGGAGGGTTGATGAAGACAAGGCCGAGACTGAGGCCCGGCTCGCTGTCCTGGAGGGCCCTCGGCGTGAAGCGGAAGACGACGACGTTACCTCGCCGGGCGTGCATATAACGCGGGCCGAGGGACATCTTAGGAGCGCCACAGAGCAGGTCGGCATGGCTCAGCGGGAACTGGTGGCGGTTCGCGACTACCACGATCCTCGCGTGCCGCCGCGAGCGGGAACGAAGAGGCGGCACAGGTGGAAGTGGGTCGAGTACTGACCCAGTTGTTTGCCCCTCGCTCGCGGGATACCGCGGGGTTACCGTCATTTCGCAGTTATCTTGTACTTATAATTGCTCGCGACTCTTTTAGCCCGCCTAGGGGCCTAACTATTTTGTTGCTGAGATGTATTGAAATTATCGCGCTGCTTTTCTTTGATTTCTGTGTGCGGGTTAAAGGGAAGGGTCCATTCTTCCTTTCGCGCTGATCGGGGCGAGGGCGAGCCGAGGAGCTCGCTAGACGGGAATCTCCCGTCTCGCGCGGCACGGCGTGCGGGTGCGGGTTGGGGTTGGTTCGCCCGCGCCGGTCTCCCGCGGTTGCAGCCGGGCGAGGACCGTGCCGGATCGACCTTTGAGGCGCGGTCGCGCGCGGGAAGTCGAACCGTCGGGCTGTTTTTTGGCTATCCGCACCCCGCCTTTCGGCGGGAAGTTTCCCGCCCTTTTCTTTCCCTATAAATAGGCCTTGCAGGCCCTTATTTCTCCACCGATTCCAAAACATCTTCTCGCTTCCCTTTTCCCGCGAAGTATCGTCTGTGTTCGCCTTCTGGCTTTCTCTCGCGCGTTTCGGCTGCGACTCGACGGGAATGGGCGGAGGCGGCGGCGACGCGGACGGCCGAAGCAAATGCGCTTGGACCTTCTCCGAGCATGATTTCCCTCGCGCCGTCATCACAGAGCGCGAATACTTGGAAGCTTTAGGCGACCACATCCCAGCCGGGTTCTCTGCGAGGCGACCCGAAGAGGGGGAGAAGATCAACGACCTGTTTAGGGATGAGCTCGCCATCCCTCTCGCTCACTTCGAGGTAGGCCTGCGACTCCCCCTATGGCCCGAGGTGCGCCAGGTGCTAAAATACTTCGGGGTCGTCCTGGGCCAGATGACCCCGAACTCCATCGCCGTCATGATGGGGTTCGCCTGCTTCCTGCGAGAGGAGCGGGTGGAGTTCAGCCTCGCAGTATTCCGGAAGCTGTTCTCCTTCAGGGCGAACCGAGACGGGACGGCCTACTTCTCCAGCGCCCACCTCAAGGTGCGGGAGACCGTCAACAAGAGCCACAACTTGGCTGAAGAGGTTCCTGTTCGTCAAAGGGGACTTCGGCAACGTGCCCTTCTCGCCGGTGCAGCTCAGCGAGGCGAGCTACCGCCACCCAACCTAGGCGGCCATGAAGCCGACCTGTTCGCGTTCTTCGTCGGGAAGAACTTCGAGGTCGCGTTCCTGCGCCGCCACCTCGACGATCTCGCGGCTATCCCGCCGGGGGGAGGTTTGCCACTCGTCTCCATTAGTCCTTACTTTCCCACTCTTCTTTCATCTCACCTCCCCTCCTTCGTAGGTGAACGCGACATACCTCTTCACCCCCCTTATGAGAGCGCTCGGATTCCCCCCGGGTTCTCTCGCCCGCGCCCAGGCTGCGGATGCCGCCCAGCGCGACATCTCATCGATCCCGGCCAAGAAGCGACCGGGCGGCGGACAGTCAGCGCCTCCGCCGAAGTCGGCGAAGACCGCGGATCAGCAACCCTCCGCGAGCCAAAGAAAGGGCAAGGCCCCCGCGGTCTTGCCGACTGAGGCCCCCTCGCCCCCGCTGGTTGCTTCGACCAGCGACTCCCCGGTCGGGGCGGCGGGCACCTCCGCGCCGCAGGGCGGGTCTGAAGCCGCCGCGGAGCCAGTGCCGAGAGGGCATCGGAACTTCGGCTACGGCGAGAAGTACTTGGACGAGCTTGGCGTCCCGCTCCTGGCGTGGGACAAGGAGTCGAACCGCGCGACGATCTCGACCCTGCTGCCGAGCTGGATGGAGCAGGATACCATCGGCGGGGAGGCGTACAGCCTCTCCTTTGGTCTGTACTCGCGTGAAGACGCCGCCATTTATGACAAGGAGGCGACGCGAGTGCTGATTCATGAGAGCTCGCGGGCCCAGCTGCTGCGCGGTCTGGAGCTGGCTCACATGGTGGGGAGGCGCTGCACCCAGGTGGAGCGGAACGCCGCGTCCATCCAAAAGATGGCGGATGAGAAGGAAGAGGCCCGGAAGCTCGCCCAGGCGGACGCGGACACTCACAGGAGGCGAGCCGACGCGGCCGAGGAGACCCTCGCGCGGTACCTGGGCGGGGTGGTGCGTGCTCAACCTGAATCGTACTCCCTCCTTTTCGTGCACACAGCTCACGATTATTCTTATTCATTTTTCCCCAGGACGCGGCGACGGCGAGCCGGATGGGTGCCGAGATCGCCACCCTTGGCCAGAAAAGGCGGCGCTGGAGGCGCGGGTACGCGAGCTGGAGGCCGCCGCCGCTGTCCCTCCTCCAGACAGCAGGGTCTGCCCGCGCGAGCACCTCTCCGACTACGACCTGGAGGTGCTAATGCAAAAGAACGCGGCCAGCGCAGCGAGATACACGATGCAAATACTGCGGCGCGCGGACCTGCTTACAAGCGAGGCAGCGGGACTCTCGGCGAAGGACGTGGTGCCGGCGCTGTTTCTTCCCGTGCCGGAGCCTGGCGACAAGGCCTTCCAGCCGCTTTAGGGTTTCTAGATCTCGCGTTTCCCCCCCCCCTTTTTGTAATTTACTTTGTAGATGAACATTATGTATAACAATCTGGTCTGAGATGTATGCGCGAGTTGCGCTTATACTTTATATTTCTATCTATTGTTCCTTTCAGCTATTGTTCCTTTTTATTTCTCGCCTGCCTTGTTTTTCCAACGATGTCATTGCCGGACGGCGCGACCCCCCCCCCCCTGCGGTCCGGTTCTGACGAGGTGGCTGCCCGTCCGCCGAGCGAGGCGAGATGTCCTCTCCGACGAGCGAGCTGGCTCGTCCGCCGAGCGAGGCGAGCTGGCTCGTCCGCGCGAGCGAGCGAGCTGGCTCGTCCGCCGAGCGAGGCGAGCTGGCTCGTCCCTCGGCCGCATGCTTAATTCCCTGGACTCTCGCCAGGCCTTTGCGTTTACTCGACCACCTTTCCTGGGGTCTGAGGATGGGGCCATGCTAGGCCCTTTCCTCTTTTTGACTTATTCTTGTGATTCCGTCCGCTGCGCACGCTTTCGAGTAGTTCCCGGCCTGCCGGCTAGGTGGGAGTCCGACAACGCGATTTGTTCTGGTCGCAGGTCGTTGCTTTCTGAGTTTTCCATCGAGTGACTTCCGTCCCTGCCAGCTAGGTGGGAGCCTGGCAGCGGGATCTTCTCGAGGCTAGGGATGACACCGAGTGACTTCCGGCCCTGCCAGCTAGGTGAGAGCCTGGCAGCGGGATCTCCTCGGGGTCCAAACTCATCATTCTCCATCGAGTGACTTCCGGCCCTGCCAGCTAGGTGAGAGCCTGGCAGCGGGATCTTCTCGAGGCTAGGGATGACACCGAGTGACTTCCGGCCCTGCCAGCTAGGTGAGAGCCTGGCAGCGGGATCTTCTCGGGGTCCAAACTCATTCTCCATCGAGTGACTTCCGGCCCTGCCAGCTAGGTGAGAGCCTGGCAGCGGGATCTTCTCGAGGCTAGGGATGACAACGAGTGACTTCCGGCCCTGCCAGCTAGGTGAGAGCCTGGCAGCGGGATCTTCTCGGGGTCCAAACTCATTCTCCATCGAGTGACTTCCGGCCCTGCCAGCTAGGTGAGAGCCTGGCAGCGGGATCTTCTCGAGGCTAGGGATGACACCGAGTGACTTCCGGCCCTGCCAACTAGGTGAGAGCCTGGCAGCGGGATCTTCTCGGGGTCCAAAATCATTCTCCATCGAGTGACTTCCGACCCTGCCAGCTAGGTGAGAGCCTGGCAGCGGGATCTTCTCGAGGCTAGGGATGACACCGAGTGACTTCCGGCCCTGCCAGCTAGGTGAGAGCCTGGCAGCGGGATCTTCTCGGGGTCCAAACTCATTCTCCATCGAGTGACTTCCGGCCCTGCCAGCTAGGTGGGAGCCTGGCAGCGGGATCTTCTCGAGGCTAGGGATGACACCGAGTGACTTCCGGCCCTGCCAGCTAGGTGAGAGAGCCTGGCAGCGGGATCTTCTCGGGTCCAAACTCATTCTCATCGAGTGACTTCCGGCCCTGCCAGCTAGGGGGAGCCTGGCAGCGGGATCTTCTCGGGGTCCAAATTCATTCCCACTCTCTGAGCAAGCCTAGGTATGACAATCCTGGGGGGAGGGAAAGGAAAAGCTTCATTATAATGAATCGTGTTGCTTACAGGAAATTAGGGAAAAAATCTCTTCAAGTCGTCTCCACTCCAGGTGAGACTCAGGGCCTCGCCCTCTACATTTTGGAGCCGATAGCCCCCCGACTTCAAAGCTTCCTTCACAATGAATGGCCCCTCCCAGCTGGGGTTGAGTTTCCCTACGGACGCTGACCGCCCTGCCGCGTCCACCTTCTTCAGTACCAGGTCCCCTTCAGCGAACTGCTTGACCCTGACATGCTTGTCGAAGTATTTTGCCATCCTCCTTTTGACCTCCTCCTGCCGGATGGCCGAAAGGTCCCTCAACTCTTCCACCATGTCGAGGGAGAGCCTCAGTTCCTTCCCATTCTCGGCTTGCCATTCCTCTCGGCCTTCTCTGGCCGTCCCGACTCGCGGTGTTTGGACTTCAAATTCTATGGGGAGCACCGCCTCGCACCCATGGGAGAGCTTGAAGGGGGTCTCCCCCGTGGCCGTGTTTAGGGGTGGTTCTAAGGGCCCAAAGGACGGCGGGGAGCTGCTCCACCCAGCTCCCCCTCAAGTTTTCCACCCTCTTTTTGAGGAGATTGACGATGATTTTGTTCGCCGCCTCCACCTGCCCGTTGCTCCTGGGGTGGTGGACCGAGGCGAATCTGAGGTCGATCCCAAGCTGCTCGCAAAAACTGGTGAACTCGGCGCTGGCGAACTGAGGCCCGTTGTCTGTGACGATGGCCTGGGGCAGCCCATGGCGACAGATGATCTCCCCCCAAACGAAGTTCCTGATTACCTGAGGTCACCTTTGCCAACGCCTTCACCTCCATCCACTTTGAGAAGTAGTCGATCATCACCAGGAGGAACCTTCTCTGGCCGCTAGCCTGGGGGAACGGCCCAACCAAATCCATTCCCCAGATTGCAAAGGGCCAGGGGGCCGTGATGCTCTTGAGTTGCTGGGCCGGCTGTAGCTGGAGGGGGGCAAATAGCTGGCACTTATGACATCTTCTTGCGAACTCCGCGGCGTCCCGGCCCAGGGTGGGCCAGAAATACCCCTGCCGGACTATCCTCCCTCCAAGGTCCGACTCCCGGAATGACTCCCGCACCCCCGGAGTGGACTTCTTCCAAGATCCTCTGCGCCTCGCCCTCGGACACGCAGCGAGCCAGCATCCCGGAAAGGGTCTTTCTGTATAGTTGCCCGTCTTTGAGGAGGTAGTAGGCGGACTTGTGCCTCAGCTTCTTCTTGTCTACTCCCTCCGGATACTCTCCCGTGGAGAGGAAAACTACTACTGGGTCCATCCACGAGGGCTGCTGATCGATCTCCATGAGCTCCCCCTCTTCGATGGAGGGGCGGAACAGGTCGGTGATGGTGCCCCCCATCCGGGGCCATGCTTCGCCAGTTGGTCGGCCTGTTCATTCTCCCCCCCTTGGCACGTGTCGGATGGAGAAGGTCTGGAAGGTCCCTATGACCCCCTTCACTTTGGCCAAGTATAACTTCAAAGCGGGCTCCCTTGCTTCGAACTCCCCTTGATCTGGGAAGCCACCACCATGGAGTCGGTCAGAACTTCCACATCCAGCACCCCCAACTCTCTGGCCAGGCGTAGTCCCGCTATCACTGCTTCGTACTCAGCCTGGTTGTTGGTAATGGGAAAATGCACCACCACCGTCTGTTCGATCCGAGTCCCTTGAGGGTTTTCCAGAACCACTCCTACTCCGAGAGAATGCCTTCCTGAGGCTCCGTCCACCCTCACCTTCCAAGGAGTCGGGCGGGTGAGCTCCTCCTCCGCTACTTCCACCACGTAGTCGGCCAAGAAGTCGGCCATCGCCTGAGCTTTGATCGAGAGTCGCGGAACGAAGAAGACGTCGAACTCGCTCAGTTCCACCGACCACTTGGCCAGCCGGCCTGAATGCTCCACCCCCTCGAAGACGTTGCGGAGGGGATGGTCGGTCACCACTCGGATTGAGTGTGCCTGGAAGTATGGTCGTAGCCTCCGAGCCGAGATGATCAGTGCGAACGCAAGCTTCTCCAAGATTGGATATCGGAGCTCGGCCTTCCTCAGGACCCGGCTGACATAATAAATGGGGAGCTGCCTCTTCCCCTCTTCTCGCACCAAGACGGAGCTTAAGGCCCTGTCCCGACCCCGAGGTATAAGAACAAATCTTCACCCTCTTTCGGCCCCTGGAGCAGCGGGGCCTGTGTCAGCTGCGCCTTGAGGGCCTGGAACGCCTCCTCGCATTCCTTAGTCCACTCGAACCTCTGGCCCCCCCTCAGCGTTTTGAAGAAGGGGGAGCACTTCTCCCCTGCCCGAGAGAGGAAGCGGCTCAGTCCTGCTAGCTTCCCTGTCAACCGTTGGACCTCCTTCGCATTCCGCGGGGACCCCAACTCCAAGATTGCCTTAACCTTGTCCGGGTTCGGCTCGACCCCCGCGGGGGTGAGGAGGTGCCCCCAGAACTTCCCTCGGCCAGCCCCAAAAACGCACTTAAGGGGATTCAGCCGCATCTTGTATCTGCGCAGGGTGGCGAACGTCTCCTCTAGGTCCCGAAGGTGGGAGTCCACGTCCCGGCTCTTTATCATGAGGTCGTCCACGTACACCTCCAAGTTCCTCCCCCTCTGTTCCTTGAAGACCCTATCCATCATCTTTTGGTAGGTGGCCCCGCGTTCTTCAACCCGAACGGCATCATCTTGTAGCAGTAGCAACCGTCCCCTGTGATGAATGAGACATCCTTTATGTCTGGGGGGTGCATCCTGATCTGATGGTAACCTGAAAATGCATCTAAAAAACTCATTACAGAAAAACCGACGGCTGAGTCAACCAGCGCGTCGATCCGAGGCAAGGGGTAACAATCCTTAGGACAAGCTTTATTAAGAAGGGAGAAATCGATACATAAGCGCCAGCGGCCGTCTCCCTTTTTGACCATCACAACGTTCGAGACCCAGCCGGGGTATTGAATTTCGGACACGAAGCCCGCTTTGAGAAGTTTTGCCACCTCCTCCCTGATGGGTTCCGCTAGCTTGTCCGCCGTGGATCTCTTCTTCTGCTGGACGGGGCGTGTTCCCGGGTCCAGGTTGAGGCGGTGGCAAGCCACATCCGCGTCAACCCCCGGCATCTCCGCGGCGCTCCAGGCGAAGATGTCCACGTTCTTCTGGATGCACTCCAGCATCCTGCCCTGGTCCTCCGGGTCAGCCCCCCGCTGACGCGGATCCTCTCCATCCTGCCTCCGCGGGTGAGCACTTCCAGCTCCACCACCTCCTCTGCGGCCTCTAGCCTGGACTGCTCCCCCCATCCCTCGGCATCCCCTTCCTCCTGAGCGGGGACCTCTACCTCCATCTCCTCTGCCACGGCCCTTACCTCGACCACTTCCTCGGACCCCCTCCTTCCGCCTTCTCTGCGCAGCCCTTCACCTCCAGCTCCACCTCTCCGGATTCCTGCTCGTCCTCCTCCATCCTCCGCCCCATCTCCTCGGCCCCTTCCTGCCAAGAGATGGTGTTCACCGCGGTGACGTAGCATTCCCGTGCCACCTTAGGGTCTCCCCTAACCCTGACCTGCGCCCCCTCAGCGTTGAACTTCAAGCACTGATGGAAAGATGAGGGGACGCAGCGGAAGGCGCTGATCAGGGGCCTCCCGAAGATTGCGCTGTAGCTGCTGGGGGCGTCCACTATGACGAACTTGCAGTTTCGGGACTGCCCCCCAGGGTGACATGGAGGCCGACTCCTCCCTCTACCTCCTTCCTTTCTCCCGAGAACCCGAACAAGGGCCCGTCCGAGGCCAGCACCCTCTTAGCTTCTACCTGCATCGCGTCAAACGCCTTCTTGAAGACGACGTTCACGGAACTCCCATTGTCCACTAGGATCCGAGAGACAGTGAAGTTCTCGATGGCGGCCTTGATGACCAGCGCATCACAGAACGGATCCTCGTGGTCCGGCATATCACTTCTGGAGAAAGTGATCCTCTCCTCTGGCGGCGGGGTTTGGGACGTAGAGGCGACGCTCCGCCGATACATGGTGTGGAGACTTGCCTTGCGGGAAGCCTCGATCCCCACTCCCCCATGGATCACTCCGATCATTCCTCGGGTCCCCACACCACCCGGTCTTCACAGCGATCCTCCTCCGTCCGAGGCAGGACCTCCTCGATCCTCACTTCCTGCCGCACCTCCTCCTGCTGCTGCTGCCGCCCCCTGTTCTCCCTCATCTCCAAGAATTCCGGGCACGTGGCCGTTGCGTGCCCCTCTCCTGATGGAAGTCGCAGTAGGGCAGTTCCACCCTGAACTCCCTTCTCCTCCTTCTCATGACCCCTCTCCTTGCTCCCAGAGCTATGGCCATGGCCTCCTCCTGATCGGGGAGCCGCGGCCTCTGACCCTGCCTCCAGCCTGGGGGTGGAACTGGTCCTGCCTCCCCTGATAGTGACCTCTCCCGTAGTATCCCCTCTGTGGCCCCTGCCCCTGCCACTCTGGTCTCCAGCCCAGCCTACGGTCGGGCTCCTGACGCCCCCATCCTGACTGCTGTCCTTGGAGCTGCCTCTGCTCCCTCTGCCTGGGCTCCTCCCGCCTCTCTTCCTGTCTTCTTCCTCCCTTCGACTCCTTCTCCTCCTCAGTCGCCCACCTGGCCAACTTCCTCGCAAATTCTGGGTTCGACGCCTCCCCGTCGACCTCTCTCGCCGCCCTCTCCATCAGCTCCTCGTAGGAGAGGGGGGGGGGAATCCTTTCAGCTCCATGCGGAAGAAACCCTGCTGCAGGCCCAGTGTGAAGGCTATCATCAGACTGTGGCCCGGCATCTCCTGGACTTGGGTGACCTCCTCCTGGAACCGATCGACGTAGCTTCCCAACGTCTCGTTCACCCCCTGCTTTATGTGGAACAGGGACTCAGACTCCTTCTTCCTCTTCTTTGAGGTAGTGAACCTCAACATGAACCCTCGGCGCAGGTCCTCGAAGCAATAGATGGAACTGGCCGGCAGCTGGTGGAACCACTCCCTTGCCTTCTCTCGGAGGGTGATGGCGAAGAGACGACACTTGAATCCGTCCGACATCTGACGGATGGAGACCACGTCCTCGAACCACTGGACGTGCTGAACCGGATCTCCCTTCCCGTGTAGTAGGACATCTCGGGCTCCCTGAACCCTTCTGGTACTGGTGCTGAGGAGACCAGCTTGCTGAATGGGCTGCTTCCAACCGCCGGGCGAGCCGGCGAGTCCCGTGAGCCCAACTCGCCGAATCGACCTCGGCCTGCCGAGCCGGGGAAGAGATCGCGCCCCGAGAGCTCGCTCCCCCGACCTTCCTCAGCCACTTCCTTCCCGGCTCGCCTGCCAGGAGCGTCTTCGCCTAAAGAGGGGGCGGCCGCGATCTGGGCTGCCGGAGTCGAGCACTCGGCCCGCACGCCGAGTGCGATCTTGACGAGGTCCAGTACCTCGTTCCTGAAGTCTTCAAACATTCCCACTGTCGCGAGAGGCGGGAGGGGGCGGCGAGTTCTGCCTGTCGGATCCTTGACCTCCCGTCATTGAGCTCGCCGAAGCTTTTCTGCACTGACCACTGTCCACGCTCACCGCACCAAAATGTTGAAACCGAAAATCGGTCTCTTGTGGAGTTCGACCCTTGGGGAAGGGGTGGTCTCGCACCTACTTCGCTCCTGCAAGAAAAACAACGGAAGAGACAAGAAAGAACAGACCCAAGGGCTCGGCAGGGAGGTCCCACCACAAACCCGGAAGATCTCTGAGCGCTTCCCCTCCTTAGCCAAGAGCCGAGCTAAGGTACCCTCAGAGAACACTTGAAAATGAGGGCAAGGAGGCACTGAAAGCGTCTGCTCTGAGGTACCCCTTGGGTCTTATTTATAGATTTTCAGAATCGGAACTGCCAATAACCAAAAGAACTGACCTGGAAATACCAAAAAGGCCCCTGGTTGGGTCTGCCAACAGCCAAGCTCCGCTGTTTTGGGTAGCTATGCGCAGTCCAACCTGGTCTGCCAACAGCCAGGCTCCGCTGTTCTGAATAGCTATTCGCACCCATGGGGAGTCAGCTCGCCTCCGATCCCGTCCGAGGGGGGCGGGCGCGACCTGGCTCTGGGGCTCACCTACCCTCACTGGGCGAGTGCGAGCCGATATGGGCGAGCTGCCAGCCTTTTTGCCGGCGGGGTCGGCGGTCAGGTCGCATGCAGGGGGGATCAGCCGGCGGGCCGCCATCCTTGGGTCCAGCTCGCTCGCCGCGGGTTGCCAGCCCGCTCGCCGCGGGATGCCAGCCCGCTCGCCTGAGGTGGGCGGGAGCGGGTCAGGCCTTCTGCCGCATAGCCTGTCTCGCCGCCCGGGTGCGGGTCGCGGGTCCAGGCCCGCTCAACCTCCCTGGCTGGGCCCGCTCGCCGGACACAGGGTTGTACACGTGCCTTAGTAAAAGCAGAATGTCAGAAGCTCGGAGGTTTCTTGAGTCGCTACCTATTTCGAATGGAAATTTGATGACATTTCGATGAATTTCGTGCACGGTTTGGCCGAGATCTCAACACGGGAACGATTATGTTTGGGTGATCGTGGACCGATTGACTAAAGTGGCTCACTTCATTCCAAACAAGAGGGACGACCTAGTGGAAATCTTGGTGAAGCTTTACGTCGAGCAAATAGTACGATTGCACAGTATCCCGCGTAGCATCGTAAGTGATCGAGACGGGTGCTTCACTTCGAATGATTGGAGGCTAATCCATCAATTGTTGGGGACAAAATTAACGTTCAGTACGTCCTTTCATCCCCAAATGGATGGTCAGACTGAGAGGACCAACAGAACGATGGAGGACATTCTCCGAATGTGCGCCATGGATTTCGGGAAGAGGTGGGAATACCATCTCTATATGGTAGAGTTCGCCTACAATAATAGATATCAAGATAGCATAAATATGCCGTCTTTTGAAGCTTTGTATGGTAGGAAGTGCCGCACACCATTATCTTAGGCGGAAACAGGCGAGTCTAAGTTATATAAGCGTAAGGAAGTCGAAGAGGCTAATTCGACAATATGTTCTATCCGGGAGAGGCTACTGATAGCCCAAGATAGGCATGCAAAGTACTACAATGCCAAGCACCAAAATGTAGAGTTTGTGGTTTGCGAGTGGGTATACTAGAAAATCAGACCATTGAAGGGCTTGTACAGGATTTAGCGCTTGAAAAAGTTAAGTCCGAGGTATCTTGGTCTGTTCGAAGTAGTCGAGCAAGTTGGAGAAGCTGCCTATCAACAAGCTCTTTCTGCAGAATTGAGTGGATTGCATTACGTGTTCCACATATCAATACTTCGAAAAGCCGTGAAAGATCCAGCACAGGTGATTGCGAATGATCGCCTACCGATCAAATCTGGGCTAACGACGAAGGTTAGGCACATTCGGATCAAGGATAAAGCGGTTAAGTAGCTGCAGAACAAGACAATCAGGATGGTCAAGGTCTGGTGGGACAACTGTGGCCGTGAAGAGCTAACATGGGAGCGGGAGCAAACCAAGCATACAGAATTTCCCAAGCTGTTTATATAAAATGTTATAACATTTTTTTTGTAAAGAGACGATATGTTGTAACATATTTATTACTGCCTTTTTATAGTGGTATATAAATTTCGGGAAGAAATTTCTGTAAGGAGGGGATGATTGTAACACCCCAAAAAGGAGCAGGGAAGGAGAAAACGTCGAACCAGCCTCCGGCGATCGGCGAACCGACATCCGGCGATTGTCGAACCGGCGTCCGGCGATCGCGAACCGGCGTCCGGCGATTGTCGAACCGGTGTCCGGCGATCGTCGAACCGTCGTCCGGCGATCGTCGAACCGGCGTCCGACGATCGTCACCTGCGTCCGGCGATCTTCAAACCGGCATCCGGCGATCGTCGAACCGGCGTCCGACGATCGTCGCACCGGCGTCCGACGATCGTCGAACCGGCGTCCGGCGATCGTCGAACCGGCGTCCGGCGATCGTCGAACTGGCGTCCTGCAATCGTCGAACCGGCGTCCGGCGATCGTCGAACCGGCGTCCGGTGATCGTAGAACCGGCATCCGACGATCATCGAATCGGCATCTAGCGATTGTGGGGCTATTAAACTGATTGTCTTCTTTCGACGAATGTCGACCAGCAGTCGACGAATGTCAAATAACGTTCGACGAATGCGTTTCGACAAACATAGTGTTGTCATGTATCCTTTCGACAAATTCATTTCGAAAGTACTAGCGGCGCCAGCTGCCTGGTCAAAGCGATGGTTTGAATTTTAAACTCAAATCGTGGCTGTTGCTTTAGGATGAGAAGAGATCATGTAGTTGGGGTTACACCTCACGCTACTTATGCAGAGGGATATGGATTGAGGAATTTCCTTATTTCCTTCTCCACTCTCACTCTCTCTTCCTTTCATCTTCTTTGTGTGTTCTTGGAAGAAGGAACTAAGGAGTGCTGGACTGACCTTTGTGAAGTTACTAGAGAGGATCCTGTGGATGGAATCAAGATTCGAAGCTAGATCCGCGAAGGGAAAATTGAGGCGCTCATTTCCATCCGCGTAGAAAAGCTTCGCCATGGCTTCGAAGATAACAACAAGGGTAACGATCTTCCTCCTTGGGCATGTGAAGTCCTTATTATAGCATATGCATGAAATCCCCCACCAAATTGTGGAGTGTCGAGGGATTTCCGTTGGGTTGAATCATGAAATCCCAAGTAAGTCTTGCATATAAATATGGAAATGTGTAGTACGGAATAGGCATGCTGTGTGAAGCCTGTAACACCCCCTATCCGTCGCATAACATATAGCAGTAGGTACGGCCATGGACCGACGTCATATACCACAGACAGACCGAAGGGTTATGCAATGAAACCATTCTTCCAATAACACACGTCCTACACAGAGTACATTCTAGCGGAAGCATTTTAAAAGTTGCAAAGTATGAACCCAGCCATAGCATGAATGTCCACTAAAGTAATAACCCAATAAGGGATGAACGTACAAATACATAAGTGCATGGCCTTACGGCCTTACAAGAGTTTACTTTAAATAAACAGTGTCTTCCAAACATCGGCACGCAGGCCGGTCACACATGAGAATAAAAGTAAACATTTCCATAGGCCTTAGAGGGCCGACTCAGCAACATGGGCTTTTATCCGCTATTTGCAACTAGGCTCCACAGCACCTGCAAGCAATAATCCACCGCAGCGGTGGCAAAAAAGCAACGATCAGCTAAAGCTGACCAAATTATAACGACCCCGCCGCTTAACTCGGTACGGCGATGCCCCTTCTATACACTTTATTAGCATAGCAAAACAGTAGTGAAATTACACTTCATCACAGGCGTAGGCACGCGCGACCACACACCCCATGCTCTCAGGGCACATTCTCTGTGAACCCGGTCAAATCCGCGATCTCACCAACGCCCCTTGGACGGCAAATCTCGTGAGCATTTTAGTCTTTCCGGCTTAAGCCTAAGACCCTCCATCTATGCCAACGACAAGTCCCACGTATCTTAGGTCGTTTGTACCGAATGACATAGAGCTGGTACGGTTCTGCCTAACCCGTTGCTCACACCGTAACGTCAATTTAAGCCATATGCACGGGTCAAGCCTCCCCGAGTCCGAAATCGATCACACACTTTCCATAACCCAGTTGTAACGTCCCCTAGGCCATCTGTGGGCCTCAGCCCACTAGGCCTCCGCTAGACCGTTACCGGGCTGCAGCCCAAGCACCCCAACCCCTCTCCCTCCACAGACGGGTTGTTGGTGGCCACAACCTTCCTTTGATGAGGGAAATTCTCCCGTTAAGCAGACATCATGGGGACTTCCCAGGAGGTCACCCATCCCATTACTTCTCCGGCCCGAGCACGCTTAACTATGGAGTTCTTTCTACACTCATCACCAATTGAGCTGCATAGTTAAGCGTGCTCGGGTTGGAGAAGTCCTGGGATGGGTGACCTCCTGGGAAGTCGCCGTGCTGTCCGCTGAACGAGAGAATTTCACTCATCAAAGGGAGGCTGTGGCCACCAACAACCCACCTGTGGAGGGAGAGGGGTTGGGGTGCTTGGGCTGCAGCCCAGTAACGGTCTAACGGAGTCCTAGTGGGCTGAGGCCCACGGACGGCCCAGGGGACGTTACACAAGTTATGTGCAAGTTGGCTCCCAGACCACCAAGATGGCAGAATCACGCTTCCGCCCAGTTTTCCGGGTGCACCTTGGAGTTAGTCCCTAAGGTTCCCTGTTGTAATCTACCGCGTAGAAAACCCGAAAAACAACCATCAGCGTGAAGTATTATCTGGCCATTTAAGCATAATGAAACATCACCAATCAAGGCCAACTTGTCCGAGTAGGCTTCACACACCATGCCTATGTCCGTTCTTCGATTCCGGACTCTACATGCAAAACAACGGGGACTATTCATGTCTACCCAAAGGAACACCTCACACTTACCGCATACTCGCGAGAGCGGGCTTCCTATACAAAAGGAAAGAGGACTTCACATGTCCAAGAAGAGAATCGTTACCCTTGTGGTTCTCTTTGGCGCCATGATGATCTCGTCGGATGGAAAGCACCGTATCGGCCTCGCCTTCGCAGATCTGGACTCGGATCGAGAATCAAAGCTTCGAAGCTCCACCGGTGGCCGGAGTTGACCTTCTCCTTCCTCCTTGTTCTCCCCTCTCTCTAAACATTTAGAAATAGAATGAAGAAGATGGAATAAGGGTTTGAAACCATATTCCCGGCAAAAAACCCTGCCAGGACCAGCCAGGGCCCATGGATCCCTTTGAAAGAAACTAACGACCACGATTTGCCCTAAAAATAAACTTTTTGGGCCGAACACTGCTTGCGACACGCCCGTGTCCAATGCCGTGTGCCTCAATCGACACCAAAACCATCACGTCCCGACCAGGACACGGGCTCACAACACGCCCATGTCGAACTTGACACGCCCGTGTCAATCAGTACACGCCCGTGTAGCGGGGCGTGTTCCTCTATCGACACAGGACCAACAACACTCCGGAGAGGACACGACTTCTCGACACACCCGTGTTGATTTTGACATGCCCGTGTCAACCCGAACATGCCTGGGCTCTAGGCCGTGTTCCTCCCCCGACACAGCCTGGCTAATAGCCCGAAAAGGACACGACCTTGGAGGCGCCCGTGTCTCAGGCCGTATTCGTTATCTCGATGCTCGTCAAGTGCATTTTTGTCGACCACTCGTAGAGTTCGTCGAAACCGAGCACGACACGGCCCTGGACATGCCCGTGTCCCAGGCCGTGTGACCCGTACCAAGCACCAAACTTGTTATAAACACTGCCCGTCCCCTTTTTGAGTTTTGGGGCATTACAAAGCCCATATGGACAGGTTGGTCTGGATTGGTGATGTTTATTTTGCAAACTGGAGAAGACTCAGAGTATAAACGAGTAATTTACGGAGTCTGCGGGGTTGTACCTGTAAAATGGAAGTAATAGGAAGTAGTGGAGCTGCACTCCAGGAAAATACCCATGAAATACCATAGTTTGGATAACTGTTGTATGTCGCCGAGCGACAGTGAGTATTGCCAATGGCGATAGCTCTTGGTGAGCTATTTGTGCTGTGAAAGTTCAGTGTTTCTGGCACTACAGGTGGCTGCAGGGTTTTCTGGATAGTTGGTCCAGTTATGGTTGGGGCTGGGTATAGAAAGAGTGTTCTGTCACTAACGCTCGGCGATAGTAGTTTTCACTGGCGAGCTCCCAGCTAATCTGTGATTGTGAAAGCCTGTCTCTGGGAGACTGTGAGGCTATTTTGTGAGCTACGAGCTCCTAAAGGCCAGTGAGTCGAACGGACAAGGGGAAGCAGACCCGCATCAGACTAGCCTTAGATTTGACGATTTGAGCAACTAGCAAAGGATGAACTATATCCACGTTATGAATGTCTAACCGTAATGCCGACGTTATTGGTGTTTGTTAGTATCACATAATGAAAGTCTTAGGTTGTACGCCGTAAAGATTGGGAATCTCAATGTTTACCGTTGGGTTTGGGACCTTTGAATGGTGGTGGGACCCTGGCTTTTACGGTACACTGATAATGTGCCCTGAGTGCACGGAGCGTCGGGCCGTGCGACCGATGTTTGTGATATATTGAACAGTGCGTGAGTGCACGTTTTGTTATATATCTGCTTGGAAAATGTTATGCCTGCAGGGAAGGAATACCACTGCCCCGAGAAAGGGGTAGAGTCGTTATAAATTGGTCAGCTGAATGCTGACCATTTCCTTATTTGCCACCATTACAGTGGACTGTCCTTGTGCAGGTGCTGGAGAGCTGAGCGGGAAATAGCAGGCTGAAGCCCTTGCTGCTACTATACTTGCCCTTGAAGGCCGAATGAAGAATATTATTGTTTTCATGTGTGGCCGGCCTGCGTGCCGATGTTTGTAATCCACACTGGTAAAATGCAATTGTAAGGCTTTAAGGACATAACCTTTATGTATTTGTAAGTGACATTCCTATGCTTTTATATATAAATGGTGGTTTTTATATTGTGGACATTCAAATGAGTTTGAGTTCAAGTAACCTTAAAGCTTCCGTTATAATGCTCTGAGTTAGGATGCGAGTAGTCTTTGATATTAACCCGCAACCCCGCAGCCTGTTTGTGGAATATGCTGTGGGGTCCCGGCCGGACCCTCTATTATATTTCATATAATAGATGGAGGTGTTAAAACTAAGGTTCAACCAAACAGAAGACTACTCGTCAGAGCAAGACCCGCGCTTAAAGGTGTAAATTGCAGGAATAAAAGTGCGGTGATAAAAGTTGCTGAGAATATATGCTGCATTGAAATGCTGTAATGAAATAGGATCCGTACGAAACTACAATAGTACTGAACTGAAAGAACTGAACTGAAAGTAAGTATTGAAAGGAACTTGACGAGTACGAGACTGGAATAGTACTTTAAATAAAAGAACCAGACTAAAAGTGAATAAGCAGAACCAGTACGAGACTGGAGTACTTAAAATGAAATAATTGAACAGAAATTAATAAAGGAACTAGAGCAGTGCAAGATTGGAATAAATCATAAAGATAATGGTTAGTACTCCAATCACTCCATTCAGGAGGTTTCAATTCTATCTCCATTCTTAGGAGGCAAGTTCAATTCCATATCTGTTTTCAGGAGGCATGTTCAGTTCTATTTCAGTTTTGGAGGCTTCTTTGAGTTTCACCCATTATTAAGATCTGATAATAATTCAATTGTGCCTTTCAATCATGGCTTAATTGGATCATGAGTCTTATTATGAGTTACATCTTTATAATAAGTTGAGAATAATTAACAACCTATTGGTTCGTACTCTTGTCTTCCAAGTCTACCCAGTTTACCCGAAAGTCTATTAAACGCAGCGCTCGGTGGTTCCTTGAAACCCTCCGAGCTTGTGCACTTGCCTCACATACTCTCGTCAATAAAAATAATTGATTTTATTATTCAATTTACAGGAGCGGTCGCATGCTCAAATTTTCGTTTTCGGAGGAATTTAGCACACTAGTTTACGAGCGTGACCTAGGCTACAATAAATCGGAAAAGCTTCAATTTTTATCCCCAGTTTCCTAAATTTTAATACCACCGTTGGGGAGGCCTAAAATGAGCATAAAGTTTTTTTAAAAAATTTTTGAGCGATTTTGGGCCTCTAAACAGGCCAAATAAAATTTACATGGATTTTTAAAATCATCAAATCAACTCCAAAAATTCCCAAACTTTTTGTGGAGGAAGCCCTCATTAAGGGGACCAATTTTCATGTTCAACACTTTTCCCTTAGAAGCCTATATTTTTTTTTTTATAAAAAAGTTCAGAATTCTTCTTTGAAAATTGGTCTACATATAGCCAGATCGGGCTTGATCCTGTGGCCAGAAATGCGTCAGACATATTTGAAAGATAAATCTATGGGTAGTTAATCACCTAGAGGGGCGGGGGTGAATAGGTGTCTCTAAAATTCTTTGTCACTTATGCTTAATATTTCAAAAGAGACTTGAAAGTAAATATTCACAAGAACACCGCACAAGCAATCCACAGTACACAAAAATTTTATAGTGGTTCCCCTATCTAGGGTAGATCCACTTTCCCCCTTCTTCCTCACTAGCAATGTGCTAGATAAGGTTATATCTCCTCCTCTTAGACTCAGATCCATAGATCTTACACGCTCAGTTTCTGTTAAGAAACCTATAACTCGGACCCACTGGTCCCACCTCAGAGATCCACCCAATCTCCTACCTCAGGTCCCTGATGCGCTGACGATAAGATTATCGTTCACAGCCAAGTTATAAAAGGGAGGAGTAGCTTCCCCAAGTATCGATCTCACGCAGAGTGTAGGTAGGGAGCATAGATTCCGCTTTCAGAGAAATGAATGAAAGTGCTAAGTAAATACGAGGGGTTTGACTTTTGGTTTCCTACACTAAGCAGCATTAATCTAGTGCAGGTCGCCGTCACCGCATCGCCAGGGTGAATTACTCCAAAGAGTAATAGCGGAGACGAGCAAATTATCGAGGGTCGTAAACAGCTCTTCGCTTCGCGTGCTTCTAGCAGATGTTAGAACGGCTTAAACACAACTTTCTCTAACAAAGATGAAGCTCATCAACACACATCATGATCAAGAAATCACCACACAAAACCATAGCAAGACCTTGAGAAAAATATGGTTATTAAACCTCAAGCATACTAGCACAAGTTCAGGTTAAAGTAAATATAAGAAAAGAGGGGGTGAAACACAACCAAGCACTCGAAGGCTCTCCAAGATTCACGGCCGGAAGCGAGGGTTTTCGAGCCTCGTCCTAGCTCGGTCTTTGGAAGGTATCCGGGATCCGGAAGGGCTGTCACTTCTTTCTTCACACCCGTCTTCTTCGTGTTGTGGTCGCTGATTCGGATCAGGGAGAAATGCTACATAAGTTCTGCAACTAAGAACTCAAATAGTAGCTTGGAGCTTTATCAAGCTCTTTGGAGGAGAATGGGCGGCCAGATCAACCCTCCAAGGAGGAGAGAGAAAAAAGGCGGCTGGAGGAACGAGTTCCCTCTCAAAGGGGTGGAAATGGCGAGGGAAAACGGAGATGTCCATGTCTAGAAGAAATCTGCGGCTTAAATAGTAAAAGTCAGAAAAAATGGTGACGCACGGTCTACCGCACGACCGTGTGTGAACCGTGCGATATTAATATCCAGAAAATGCCTGAGGAAGAAGAAGCATTGACCCGTGTGTTTCCTTTGTGCACGTGAAGTAATTCGCACTGGTAACAATAGAGAGCTAAAATTGCAGGCAACCTGGTGTAATCGTGCATTTTACGCGTGCACGGGTGCTTCCGCCTGTGCGTGAAGAAGACGCACGACCAACCACAGAACAGAGTAAAACCAGAAGGCTATAGGAAAATCGTGTGTTTCATTCGCGCACAGAGTAAATGCCGGAGAAGAAGGCGGTGGCGGCGGCTTCCGTTTCGTGAAAGCAGAGAGGAGTCGGCTGAAAAACTTTCCTAAAATAAATTGACAATGAAAGCTTACAAAATGCTTAGGGTTTGTCATTTTCTGATAAGACTTTATCTAGGAGAGAGTAACAGTCATAATCGGTCATAATGATGTACACGTGGACCAATCATGTCGCGTGATTTGAAAATCCCGTCAGAAAAAGACTTAGACAAAATTTCAGGAAAGTTCAGCCATATACACGAGTCTTCTTCTTAAGAGAAGAGATGAAGAAAATCTACTCTTCTTTACTTTTACAGAGAGAGAGAAGACGAACATAGTTGAATAACTACTCGAGAAGAAGGCGGTGGCGGCGGCTTCCGTTTCGTGACATGAAAAACTTTCCTAAAATAAATTGAAGAGCATAGGGTTTGTCTTGGACTTTATCTAGTATATAAAGATAGACTATTCGATTTTAAAATCCCGTAGGTAGAAACCAACTAAGAGAAGAGCTCGAGTAAATAACTACTCGAGTATATGAAGAAGAGCAGATAGAACTACTAGGTAGAAACAAGTATGTAAAGTGACTTACTCGAGTACATGAAGGATCTACTCGAGTACAAGAAAGGACTACTCGAGTATATTACATAAACTACTCGAGTACATGAAGGATCTACTCGAGTACAAGAAAGGACTACTCGAGTATATTACATAAACTACTCGAGTACATGAAGGATCTACTCGAGTACAAGAAAGGACTACTCGAGTATATTACATAAACTACTCGAGTACATGAGTGTATTTACTCGAGTCCATGACTTAGAAGAATTTTTATGAGTGAAGCCTTTAATACTCGGGTATAATGAATGATCTACTTGAGTGTATAAACATGCTACTCGAGTATATGACTAAGTCTACTCGAGTACATGACTTAGCTACACGAGAGATACACTTAAGTACTCGAGTATAAAGCTTCTTTACTCGAGTAAATTATAACCAATCTACTCGAGTAGTTATGGACCTACTCGAGTAAAAGACTTAGAGAATTTTGTTGTTGGAAACTCTTTCTTCTAATGTAGTCAACTTCCAATTCTTTTCTCAAGGTCCAATAGCTTGAATATGAAGTGTATCCGAATAGAGAGACCACACATGAGTCAACACCTTGGAACATGCAATGAGGGATTACATTGTATAGTTCCTGTGTTTGGTGACCCACTGTGGACTGACATTGGTCTACACTTCCCAGTGAAATTCCTGCAAACATATAACTCAAACCAAGCACCAAATACAACTTAATTCATCTTAGTTCCAGGGTGACTTCATCAAATCTGGGTTAGTGTGGATGTAATACCCAACAATCTCCCCCTATTTGTTGAAGTCAGAACCCTTTACACTAAGGTGAATTATAGACATAAAAGAAACTAAGTAGAAAAACATGAGCAGGTAAGCAATAGACAATGAAAAAGATAATTAGACAGAAATTTAGAATTGTATATATGTAAATTTCCAAAAACATCAAGTCTACAACTTGTCATTTCAATCTCTCAACATCTTTTAGGTTTAAGCTTAGGTTTGCTGCTTTTCCATCTTTTCTTGCTGTTTTCTTAGATAGCTGAAAGGCTTAGGGAAATATCTGGGAGGCCTTGGAGGAGCAGCAGGATTATTTCTCCCAAACTCTCTGTCATGGATCTTCCCTTTTAGCATTGATTTCTCATATAACTCCCATTCCTGGGAACTGTAGTGAATGTTCCTGTTCTCATTAAGATCCATAACTAGTCTGAGTGTGTCCAAAATTAGAGACTTGGAAGTTGGAGACCAAGCTTCAGCATGTTCAGGAGCTCTAGAAGGAGAAGTCCTGCTAGCAGAGGGGCCTTCACCATACTTCCTTTTCTTCTTGTAGGTTTTGATCTTTGGAGGAGCTTGAAGGAAGGTATCAGTAGGGTCGTCTTCCCAGCCTGGAACATAAGTATCTGGAGGAGCAACTGAGTCTCCAGGCCTGGGAGAGAAGGAAGGTTGCAGAGGAACAGCTGGGGCAGAGACATCTGTAGCTAGAGGGTTGAGATGATGGGGAATGATGTTGGGGTCAACTGCAAGATCTGGGAGAATCTGATTGTGCATCCAGACAGCAGTGTCATAGGTGTGAAACTTGACACTCTGTATCTGTGCTAGCACATCATCATGAATGGTATTCACATGAGCTTCTCATACATCTGACTTCTGAGCAGCAGATTTTTCTACTTGTTCTTTAAGTTCTTTGATCAAACCCTCCCCCTTTCTGATTTCAACAGATAGCTTGGTTATAACATCTTCTTTGAAAAGACCACTTCTTCACAGATTTTCACTTTGTTAGCTTCATTTCTCTTGTCTAGCTCTATCTGATTGTTAGCAAGGGTGACACCATGTTCCATAACATTGCCAACACTAGTGATAGTGTGGTCTAGGGCTTTGCCACCAAGTTGAAATAGGTACTTGAGCTTGTCAGTATTATGCTGAATTTCAGCAAAGCCTCTGCTCATCTCAGTCTCAAGAGCAGTTACCTTGTCAGTGACTATCTTTAGAGAGGAGTCAAAATAATTTCTTTGTTCTTGCAGTAGGAAAGAGATTTGGGACAGCAAATCTGAGGAAGAGACTGTAACAGTAGCAGTAGAGGGAGCAGCAGTAGGGAGAGGAGGAGTTACCCAAGGAGCTATTTCTTCAATGATCACAGAGCTGTCAGCTCTTGTGGTATGAATTACAACATCCCTTTCTTCTGTATCATGAGGGATGGAGAAATCTAGGGTTCTGAGAGGGGCCTCAGCTGGCTCTAGAGAGGGCTCATCAGAAATAAGAATGGTGTCTTGCTGGTCTTTGAGGGCATCTAGAGATTTGGCTGGAGTCCTGGCTAGAGAATGTGCAGGAGAGTGTACTGGAGTGGAGTCTTTGTGACATTCAGAGGATGGAGCTGGAGGAGATAAAGGAGGAATGAGCATCACTTCTTCAGAAAGCTCTGCAATCATAGCATCTATGGCAGCAGCTGTGGAGAGAAGAGATTCTGGCGGTATCACATCTGAGGGAGTTGCTGGATTTAGTGGAGTATGAGGTAGGGAAGGAATTTCTGGCTGAGGAGATGGCTTACTGACTGAGGTAGAAGGAGCAGGCTCCCCCTCACTTGGTGCACCAGAGGAGCTGGCCACATGATGAGGAGAGGGAGATGGAGTCCTGTCTTCTAGTGCTGGGTCTACTGGAGTTTCTTAAATCTTTGCAGCTTGGGTAGGATTCTTCAGCTTGAGGTCCCATCTCTGAATTGAAGAGATGGAGACCTTCTTCATGTGATGAAGAGGGGTCCCTTTGGATAAGTTGAATACCTCAGGATTTGTTTCATGGAGGAGCAGAGAGATAATTCTGGCATAGTTGGGGATTTTAAACTGTCCTCGATTTTGTCCAGAATCAGCATCCCAAACTGATATTTCTTGCAGCAGATAATGACTTGCATTATGTCGAAGAAATATAGAGGAATGTCCCTTATGGAGTTGGTCTTGCACAACAGAATCTTGCCAATAATATCAACTAGAAATTTACCTTCAGCGTTCACGTCTGACCTTTTAATATACTGAGCTTCAGATGAAATGCCACAAAAAAGTGCTGTTCTGTCAGAGTCTTCATCATCTAGGTCATCTTCTTCATCTACAAGCGGTAATCAGAGAAGCTGAGAGATAGAGGTCTTGGTGAGCTTGATTTTCACACCTTTCACCTTTTATTTTAGGATAAGTCCATGACGCTTGACCTTCAGGTTTGAGAAGAATTCAGCGACTTCCGGGAATAAAATTCGGCAGGGTTCCTGGAGGATGAAGGAGAGGCCGGCGGTGTCGAGAAGGATGATAAGGTTGTGGAAGTCATCTGAGAGCTCTGCAATACCTGCGGTAACGAGTTCTGATCCGACGCCTATCTTGGGATAAGCGGCCATGGCTGCGGTTGACTGGAAGTGGTGAGGAGGGAAGCGGCTCTGCAACAGCGGCGGAGTAGGCGAAACGGCAGAGGGTACTCGAGAGAATGAAATGATTTCGTGTAGGTTTGGGTTTTTCGGAATTTCATGTATATAACCCTAAATTACATCTAATTAATTTAAAGGAAATTAACTAAATAGAGGGAAGAGGCGGCATTTAGCCTTGGGTGTCGAATAGAACAAATTTCAAAAACTGGCAAACACTACACGAGAGATATATAGACTACTCGAGTAGGTAAGTAGTTACTCGAGTAGGTCTTCAGAAATTACTCGAGTAGGTAAGTCGGCAGTGACTCGAGTAGGTGAATTAACATACTCGAGTATGTCTTATACTTCTCGAGTCAAACTTTGAAAAAGAAAAAAAATAATTTAGAAAATTTAAATTTTGATTAACCCCTGAAGTTTCTTGCCTGTTTGTCATTCCATCTTCTTTAGTCCTCCTTGTTGAGCATCCCAAGCTCAGTCTTGAAGAACGAGAACTTGGTCTCGTCCAGCGGCTTTGTGAAAATGTCTGCAATTTGCCTATCTATAGGCACATATTGGAGATCTATGTCTCCATGCTCCACATGCTCCCGGATGAAGTGATACCTTAGCTCGATGTGCTTTGTCCGGCTGTGGGAGACTGGATTGTTGGCGATTGCGATTGCGCTGGAGGAGTCACAGTACAAAGGAATATCCTTGAACTGCAGATTATAGTCCTCGAACTGATTCTTTATCCATAGCAACTGTGCTCAACAACTGCCTGCAGAGATATACTCTGACTCAGCCGTTGAGATTGCGACACAGTTCTGATTCTTGCTACTCCAGGAAATTAGCCTTCTTCCAAGGAATTGGCATGTCCCGGAGGTGCTTTTCCTGTAATCCTTACTTCCTGCAAAATCTGCATCTGAGAAGCCAATTAGTTCGCTGTCATTACTTCTTGGGTACCATAAGCCAAGATTTGGTGTACCTTTAAGGTATCTCAAGATCTGCTTTGCAGCAGCATAGTGAGATTCCTTGGAGTTCACCTGAAATCTAGCACAGACACATGTTGAAAACATTATGTCAGGTCTACTTACAGTAAGGTAGAGCAAGGATCCAATTATGCTTCTGTACATGGTTTCATCAAAAGGTTTCCCTTTTTTATCCTTATCCAGAGACATAGTTGAGCCCATTGGAGTCCTCATAGGGGTTGCGTTCTCCATTCCGAATTTCTTAATTAGCTCTTTGGTGAACTTGGTCTGTGAGATGAAAATTCCATCTTCAGATTGTTTCACCTGAAGCCCTAAGAAATACTTCAGCTCGCCCATACTGCTCATTTCAAACTTCCCTCGCATAAGTTTTGAGAACTTTTTGCAGAGGTTGTCATCTGTAGAGCAAAAAATAATGTCGTCGACATAGATTTGCACTAGCAAAATCTTGCCTTTTATTTCCCTAAGAAATAATGTCTTGTCTATCTTTCCCCTTGTGAACTTGTTCTCAAGTAGAAAGGTAGACATCATTTCATACCAAGCTCTAGGAGCAGGTTTCAGGCCATATAGGGCCTTGTGCAGGAAATAAACATAATTTGAGAAGTTAGGATCTACGAAACCTGGTGGTTGGTCCACATACACTTCTTCCTTTATGTTGCCATTCAGGAAGGCAGACTTCACGTCCATCTGATAGACGGTGAAGCCTTTGAGTGCAGCATATGCTAGGAACAACCGTATTGCCTCCAGCCTTGCCACTAGAGCATATGTTTGCTCGAAGTCGATTCCTTCCTCCTGACGATAGCCCTTGGCGACGAGTCTGGCCTTGTTCTTTATGATAGTTCCGTCTTCGTTCATCTTGTTCCTGTAGACCCATTTTGTTCCAATGACGTTCTTTCCTTTGGGCCTTGAAACAAGCTTCCATACGTTGCATCGCTTGAACTGATTCAGTTCTTCTTCTATTGCCATTATCCATGATGCATCTGAGTTTGCTTCCTCAAATTTCTTTTGTTCAACTGTGAGAGAAAACTCAAATGAATATTCTCATTAGTTGTACCTCTTCGAGTTCTGACACCATCCCGGGGATCGCCTATGATCTGATCCATGAGGTGATCCTTCAGATGTCTGAGCTCTAGAGTTCTTGCATTTGGATTATCTTCAATCACTGGAGTGATTTCTTCATCTTGGATGACTTCTTCATTTTGATCATCATCCTCTCCAATAGGAGTTGGAGTGGTGAACTTAATGAGCTTTTCGCCTTTGTCTTCGGACGGTTCATCCAAGCTGGTTTCTTTCAGCTTTTCACCTGCATATTCAATGAGCACACTAGACGGATTGCTTTGCAGCAAGCTCATCTTATCAAATACAACATGTATCGATTCTTCTACCACCAGGGTTTTTCTATTGAAAATTCTATATGCCTTACTATGGCTACTATAACCTACGAAAATACCTTCAAAACTCTTTTTGCTGAACTTGGTAGTATGATACTTACCATTGTTAAGTACGAAGCATTTACAGCCAAAGATTCTAAAGTATGAGACTGTTGATTTCCTGTCTTTCAGAAGTTCTTAAGGTGTCTTATCGTGGTCTTTGTTTATGAGTGCTCGATTTTGCACGTGGCATGCAGTGTTGACGGCTTCAGCCCAGAAGTACTCCAGAAGTGAAGCATCACTCAACATAGTCCTGCAGGCCTCTATGAGTGTTCTATTCCTTCTCTCGGCCACTCCGTTCTGTTGTGGAGTGCGAGGAGAGGAAAACTCATGAAAGATACCTAGACTTTCGCAGAATTCTGTCATGGCCCCAGACTTGAACTCTGTTCTGTTGTCACTTCTGATTTTGACTATGGAGCAGTTATGTTCATTTTGGATTTGCCTGACAAAATTAGTAAAGATGTCGAAGATATCTGACTTGTGTTTCAGAAAGAACACCCACACAAAGCGCGAGTAATCATCAATAATTACTAATGTATAATCCTGACCTCCCAAACTTCTAATTTGCAGTAGACCAAACAAGTCCATGTGCAGTAGATGAAGACATCTATTAGAGTCTTTGCCAATAATGCTTCTAAAGGTAGCCCTTGTCTGCTTGCCTTTTACGCATGCATGACAAGGTCTATCTTTGACGCACTTGACGTTTGGGGCATCACGTACTAAGTTCATTGAAAATAATTTATTAATAGTTTTGAAATTAATATGTGCTAGTCTCTTGTGCCATTGGTCACCAAGAGATGCACTATCTTTTGCTAAAAGACACACTGGTGTAGAGGAATCTATACAGATGAAATTTAAACAGAAAATATTCCTGCTTCGAGTGCCGGATAGAATTGTTTCCATGTTGTCAACGGATTTTATCAGGCACTTATCAACATGGAATTCAACTATGTATCCTTTATCGTAGAGTTGGCTTATGCTTATGAGATTGTGTTCCAATCCTTCGACATAAGCCACATCCGAGAAGGATACATTGCCGTTGGTAATCATACCGTAGCGTCTTGTAATTCCTCGGTCTGAACCTCCAAAGATGACCTTTGGTCCGTTCAAGACAGGAGAGAAGTTTTGCAGAAGGCTTCTTGTCCCGGTCATATGCCGAGAGCATCCACTGTCCAAGTACCAGATGGGCGTTTTATTGGCCTTTGGACATACCTGCAATCATAATCAATTTGCCTTAGGAACCCAAACACGTTTGGGTCCTTGGTCTCGGGTTAGGGTACTCCCCCTACGAGTGTTAGCATTATGAGCGGTCTTTCTCATTTTGCTGACACGAGGGGTTGCAGCATTTCTGGAATTGAACCAGCAATCTATGGCGAAGTGACCAACCTTGCCACAGCACCAACAGTCAAATCTGTTGTACCTTTGCCTCAAGATCTCCTGCTTGACCTTTTGGAATTGTGGTCTAGCAGGGGCAACATTCTTGGAGGAAGATGCCTCATGATGATGGCAATCACATGGCTTCTTCTCCTTTATGGGCTTCTCTACAACAGGCTGTCTTTGGTGCCTTCTTGAAGTTATACCCATGATTGAAAGGGCCATAGCTCTGAAGAATAACTTCTTCATAAGGTGCCTTAAAGACACTTTCGCCAAAGTTTCGGGGTCGAGTCCATCCTTGATAGCGGGACTTTGGCTCTACATAGGTAGACCTAGCAAAGTGCCCGTAGGATGAGTCAAAATCAAACTCATTTGTCGGAAAGATGACTTTCTTGAATGTAGTTTGATCTTGAAGGGCTTTCCCCTTCTCTTTCGCTAAGGCCTTTTTGGCGGCATTATTCTTTTGTTGATTCTTGTTTCTCCTAGAGGATTTGCTAGGAGCTTCTTCATGGCCTAATCCAGCTCCCTTGGCCTTTGCTGAGAATTCAGCAACGAATGGAAGAACTGTTTTGGGCTTCGAGAAACTCTCAACAAATTTCCTTTCAGCCGCAAGTTGGGCTTCCAATTCTTTGATGATCTTCTCCTTAAGATCAAGGTGCTCAAGAGCCTTGTTATATTCTTCAATAGAATTATTGAAGTTTTCTTCGAGGGAGTCAGTCTTTGCGACTTTCTCTCTCAAGATGCTCTCTTCGGCTTTTAGAGATTTGATCTCTTTAGCCTGAGTCTTCACGACTCGACGACATTTGTCGTAAGACATGATTAACTCCTTGTACTGGGCCATTAATTCTGACTCATCGTCAGAGGAGCTACCCTTGCAATCATGTTCAGAGACTTCAGAATCTGAAAGAGGGGTATGAGAGTTTACCTTCTCAGTGAACTGGGGCTCTTGTTCATCATCTGTTTGAGCCATTAGCACAAAATAAGCTTCTTCTTCTTCACTTGACTCAGATGAGTCGGAGTCGCTAAGAGTCTTGCTCTTTTTGGCTATGAGGCTCTTCTCTTTCCTCTTCTTATTGTGTGAGGATTTCTTCTCTTCTCTTCTACCACCCTCCTTCTTCTTATGAGGGCAGTCAGCAATGACGTGACCAGGCTTATTACAGCAATAACAAATGATGTCAGTTGAAACGTATTTGTTCTGTTTAGTATTGTACCTTTCGTGGCTGCTTGAGCCTTTTCTTTGTCGATCGCCATCGCGCCGCGATCTTCTGTATGAGTCATCCTTGCCTTTCCATTGTTTCTTTTTATTAAGAAACTTCTTGAATTGCCTTGAGAGTAAGGAAAACTCTCCTTCAGATAGTTCAGAGCCTGAAGTGCTAGGCTCTGATGTTTCTTCTTCTTCTTCAACTTCTGGAGCTGGAGCGGGGGAGGTAGCCTTATTCTTTCTGGAGGTGTCTGCTTTCAAAGCGACAGATTTCTCCTTGAGTGCAGACCTGACTTTATCTTCTTCAGCTTTTCTTGTATTGATTTGGAGTTCATAAGACATAAGCTTTCCAAAGAGATTTTGCGGGTCCGTTTCAGCTAGCTTCCCGAACTCCCTGATGGCGCATACCTTGTTTTCCCATTCCTTGGTTAGGGATCTCAAGAATTTGTCGTTCAGTTCTCCGTTGGTGAAGACACGTCCATACACCCTTAGGCCATTCACAATTTTGAAGAAGTTTTCAAAGGTGTCGGCAATTGTTTCCTTGTTCCCTTGTCGGAATGCTTCATATTTCTGGTTGAGAAGGGATCTCTGATCATCCCTTACTTCTTCAGTTCCTTCCATCAAAGTGACTAAGGAATGTCACATCTCCTTAGCCGATTGGCAGTGAATCAAATTCTGCAGCATCGAGTCATCGACTGCACTTGCTATAATGTTCTTAGCTTTCTTGTCGAGGGAGACAAGTGCAATCTCGTCTTTGTTGAAATCCATTAGCTTTTTGGGAACTTTCTTGGTAGGTTCGATAGTGGACACAGTCATGGGAACGTAAGGACCTTCTTCAACGATCATGAAGATCCTTGGATCCATAGCTTCCATGAAAAATTTTATCCTTTCTTTCCACATGGGGACGTTATTCTTGTTGCACAGTGGAAGCTTGGCGAAATCTTTGCCCTTGTCCATTTTATGGTAGAATCTTTCAGACAACATATTTGGATCTGATCAAGGTGTTAACCTTTTGACGATCAACCTGGCTCTGATACTAATTGATAGAAAAGGTTGTCAACCTAAATCACCTAGAGGGGGGTGAATAGGTGAGTTGTGCATCTTTTGCGGAATAAGAAATAATTAGAGCACAACATAGAACTATCTACCAATATCACAGACGACACAAGATTTATAGTGGTTCCCCGACCTTGGGTACATCCACTTTCCCTCACCGATCTAGCAATCAACTAGACTCAGCTACTCCACTATCTCGGATCGAAAAACCGATCCTACCCTCGGAATAAAGTTCCTACAAACTCGATCCAACCAACGAGATCTACACCTTGGAAGATAACACTTCCTACAAAATCGGAGTGAAAAACTCCTACACTCGGAGAAACTTTCTCCTACAAGATTAATAAAGTTTTAGAAAAGTTATACAAACAGTAAATCCAATCAGATCTGATGAGACGGCCAGAATCTTCTTCTTATGAACTTTGCAGCACTTTCAGAAATCGATGAAGAAAATCTCGGCCCCGATCTGGATCTTCTTTGCTTTTACAGAATCAGAGAGAGAAGACGAACAGTGATGTCGATCTCGATTTGTAACTTTCTTCAGAATAGTCCTCTGAAAGTAGAAGCTTTGGCCGGAGAAGAAGGCGGTGGAGGCGGCTTCCGTTTCGTGAAAGCAGAGAGGAGTCGGCTGAAAAACTTTCTTAAAATAAATTGACAATGAAAGCTTACACAATGCTTAGGGTTTGTCATTTTCTGATAAGACTTTATCTAGGAGAGAGTAATGGTCATAATCGGTCATAATGATGTACACGTGGACCAATCATGTCGCGTGATTTGAAAATCCCATCAAAAAAGACTTAGACAAAATTTCAAGAAAGTTCAGCCATATACACGAGGAAGAGAAGAGCTACTCGAGTAGTTGAATAACTACTCGAGTACATGAAGGAGAGCATACTCGGGTATATAAAGATAGATTATTCGAGTAGGTAGAAACCAACTACTCGAGTAAGCAGATAGAACTACTCGAGTATGTAAAGTGACTTACTCGAGTACATGAAGGATCTACTCGAGTACAAGAAAGGACTACTCGAGTATATTACATAAACTACTCCAGTACATGAAGGATCTACTCGAGTACAAGAAAGGACTACTCGAGTATATTACATAAACTACTTGAGTACATGAAGGATCTACTCGAGTACAAGAAAGGACTACTCGAGTATATTATATAAACTACTCGAGTACATGAGTGTATTTACTCGAGTCCATGACTTAGAAGAATTTTTATGAGTGAAGCCTTTAATACTCGGGTATAATGAATGACCTACTCGAGTATATAAACATGCTACTCGAGTATATGACTAAGTCTACTCGAGTACATGACTTAGCTACACGAGAGATACACTTAAGTACTCGAGTATAAAGCTTCTTTACTCCAGTAAATTATAACCAATCTATTCGAGTAGTTATGGACCTACTCGAGTAAAAGACTTAGAGAATTTTGTTGTTGGAAACTCTTTCTTCTAATGTAGTCAACTTCCAATTCTTTTCCCAAGGTCTAATAGCTTGAATATGAAGTGTATCCCAATAGAGAGACCACACATGAGTCAACACCTTGGAACATGCAATGAGGGATTACATTGCACAGTTCCTGTGTTTGGTGACCCACAGTGGACTGACATTGGTCTACACTTCCCAGTGAAATTCCTGCAAACATATAACTCAAACCAAGCATCAAATACAACTTAATTCATCTTAGTTCCAGGGTGACTTCATGAAATCTGGGTTAGTGTGGATGTAATACCCAACAGTGTTAAAAGGATAAAAAGACTTTCTTGAAGACCTGCGTCTTCCTTCTTCTTAGAGTTATCGCCCTTCTCTGACTTAGGAGAAATCAGCATGAGAGAATAGAATGAATGCCATATCTCTGTGTAGATGACCCCTATATATAGCCTTCACGGGTTAGGCTTCTGATTGATGACATCATCATATGCCATCATACTTCAAGTTCTCCTTCAAACAGATTCTGTTAAGATGTCGAGTCACTGTAGTTGACATGACACTTCTGACTAGTCTTAACACTCAGCTGTGTTGACTCTGCATAACTTCAGAATCATAAGTGTCGAGAAGTCCCAAGTGTCTCGACACAATAATACTTAGTGTTCTTGCAAGGTGTCGAGAAATCTTAGCAGTCTCGACACATTTGTACATAGTAGAATTTCAGTCTGAACTTGAAGGTGTTGAGACAGTTGACTTGTCTCGACACAACTATCTGCTAGGTGTCGATAGCTGCTTTATATCTTCACTGTGTCGAGGTAGTTGAATTGTGTCGACACTACAGTCTACTGGGTGTCGACCTTCTGCTTTATATCTTCACTGTGTCGAGATTGTTAAATTATCTCGACACTATAGTCTGCTGGCTGTCAACATTATTCATTATGTCGAGACAGTTGTAGTGTCTCCACACTACTGTCCTTAGCTTTAAGGTGCTTTGACTAATTCTTCATTGTGTTGAGACAGATATATTGTCTCGACACTACTATTCTGAGCTTTAAGGTGTCAAAATAACGGACTTGTCTCGAAACTGCTGACTTGATCTTCAAGGTGTCGAGTGTACAACCCCGTATCCGATGTGTTGGGTCGACAGGAGCTAGGTTGGCCAGATCAGGTAGTACAAGTCTCGGGCGAGCTGCTAAGGGGACAGAGCTCGGCAGCCCCCGACTCGCCCAAGCGAGGTGATATTTGAGGGGCGAGCAGATTAGGAGGGCTCGCACATGCCCCAGGGGGGCTCGTCAAGCGGAAGGAGAGTAGGGCCAGCTTGGCCCGTACTCACCGAGGCCCAGGGAGAGTCGGCGAGTGCCATCTTCATCGAGCACTCGCCGCCACGGGCGAGTAGCGGTCTCAGGGACCACTCGCCCAGTGACCTGTGATGATTTTTACTCGCCCATTGGCCTGCCCATAGCCTTTCAGAATAGTGGAGTTACACTATTGGCAGACCCAGTTGGGCTGGACATAGCTGTTTGGAACAACGGAGGTTGGTTATTTGCAGGCCGATTTCAGAAATCTATATATAGACCTAAGGCGGTACCTCAGAAGGTATGCTTACTAGTGCCCCGATCTTCTTGTGCTTTCTGAGGTACCCTTAGCTCGACATTTGGCTAGGGAGGGGAAGCGCTATAAGATCTTCTAGGTGTGTGGTGGGACCTCCACGCCAAGACCTTGGGTCAGTCCCCTGTTCTTTTTTCCTCAGTCTTTTGGCTCGCGCGAGAGAGGTAAGTGTGTGATCCACCCTTCACCAAGGGTGAACTCCACAGGAGCTGAGTTCTCAGTTTCAATATTTTAGTGCGGTGAGAGTGGAGCATGGTCAGCACCAAAAATCTTTAGCATGCTCGATGACTAAAGTAGAAGGGCAATGATCAGGTGGGACCAACTCGCCACCCCAACGTCCCCCTCTCTCCACTGTCGGCATGTTGGATGAGTTCAGGAAGGAGATGTGAAGTCTCATCATGTTTGCACTCGAGAATCGCACCGAGTGCTCGACACCAGCGGTTCTAGTGGTGGCTGCCCCAGCCCTAGGCGAGGACGCACCTAGAAAGCGAGCCGGGAAGGAGATAGTAGACGGAGGAGGAGAGTGCGAGCTGTAGGGGCACACACTCTTCCCCAACTCGACATCTGACAGCCGGTTCGACGAGATGGGGGGGGGGACGATATCCCCCTACTCGCCCAGCAGAGGGAAGTAGTCTCTTTAGCGAGTTTGTTTCATCAGCCCCAGTTCCAAAGGGGTTCCGGGAACCAGAGATGTCCTACTACACCGGGAAGGCTGACCCTGTCCAGCACGTCCAGTGGTTTGAGAACGTGGTCTCTATCCGACATATGTCAGATGGGTTCAAGTAAGACTCTTTTCCATCACCCTCAAAAAGAAGACAAGAGATTGGTTCCACCAGCTCCCGGCTAGCTTCATCTACTGCTTCGAGGACCTGCGCCAGGAGTTCATGTTGAGGTTCACCACTTCCAAGAAGCGGAAGAAAAAAATTTGAGTCCCTGTTCCTCATCAAGCAGGGGGTGAACGAGACCTTGGGAAGTTATGTTGACCAGTTCCAAGAAGAGGTTACCCAAGTCCAGGAGATGTCAGGGCACACTCTGATGATGTCCTTCACTATAGGGCTACAACAGGGCTTCTTCAGGATGGACCTGAAGAGGGTGCCTCCCCTATCCTATGAAGAGTTGATGGATAAGGTGGCAAGGGAAGTCGAGGGGGAGACGTCCAACCCCGAGTTCACAAGGAAGCTGGACAGGTAGGCTATAGAGGAATAGAAGGGGACAGAAGGTGGCCGTGGTCAGGAGGTGAGAGTGCTGAGCCCCGACAGCGGGAATAGTAATAGCTGCAACAGCAATAGCCTAGGTGGGGCGTCAGGAGCCGAACAACCGGCTCGGTTGGATGCAGCAAGAGTGGCAAGACCAAGGCCACTAGAGTGGTTTCCACAGAGGAGACAATCGTCAGGGAGGCCGAGGTCAGTTCCACCCTCCTAGATGGAGGTAGGGCCAGAGGCCTCCTCTCCAGGATCAGTACCTGGCTATGATGATAGCCATACAAAGGAGAAGGGGTCAGTAGAGGAGGAGGATGGAAGTAAGGGTGGAGCAACCCTATTGTGACTTCCACCAGGAGGAGGGCCATGCCACGGTCACGTGCGCGGAGTTCCTCGAGATGAGAGGAAATAGGGAGCAACAACACGACCTCTAGGAGGTGCGGGTTGAGGAAGTCCTTCCTCGGGCAGAAGAGGACAGGTGCAAGGACTGGGCCTACGTGGGAATCCGAGGTGGGATCAGAGTGATCCACGTGGGAGTGGGGGCAAGGCTTCCCAGAAGGCGAGTCTCGACACCATGTATCAAAGGAGCATCAGCTCCACATTCCAGAACCCACTCTCGGAGAAGAAGATCACCATCTCTAGGAGTGACATGCCAGATCATGAGGATCCTTTTTGCGATATGCTGGTCATCCAGACAGCCATCGAAAATTTCACTGTCTCCCAGATCCTCATCGACAATTGGAGCTCAGTCAACGTCATCTTCGAGAAGGCATTTGACGTGATGAAAGTAGAGGCCAAGGGGGTGCTGGCCTCGGATGGGCCTCTGTGCGGATTTTTCGGGGAGAGGAAGGAAGTGGAAGGAGGAGTGGGACTCTATGTCACTCTAGGGGGGAGTCACGTACTTGCAGGTTCGTCATTATGGACGCCCCCAATAGCTACAATGCCATCTTCGTGCGGCCCCTCATCAGTGCCTTCCGTTGTGTACCCTCATCCCTCCATCAGTACTTGAAGTTCAACGCTGAGGGGTTCCAGGTCCTGGTCTGGGGTGACCCCAAGGTGGCGAGGCAGTGCTACGTCATGATGGTGAACTCCATCTCTTGGAGGAGGTGGCCGAGGAGATGGAGAGGAAGATGGAGGAGATCTCTAGGCCGAAGGCTGGGGATGAGGTGGAGGAGATGGAAGTGGAGGTAGAAGTCCACGCCCAGGTAGCGGCGGGAGAGGCTGTTCTAGAAGAGCCGACCGAGGCAATGGCCGTGGAAGAAGTAGAGGCCCATGTCCTAGGATAGGGGGACATTGGTGAGTGGGGAGAGCAGTCCAGGCTGGAGGCTGCGGAAGAAGTGGTGGAGATGGAAGCACTCACCCACGGAGGCAGGGTGGAGAAGGTTCACATCAGCGAGGGGCTGACCCCGGAGGACTAGGGTAGGATGCTGGAGTGTATCCAGAAGAATGTGGACGTCTTCGCATGGAGTGTGGAAGAGATGTCGGGGATCGATGCGGACGTTGCCTGCCACCGCCTCAACTTGGATCTCGAAGCGCACCCCATCCAGCAGAGGAAGAGGTCCGTTGCGGACAAGCTGGCTGAGCCCATCAGGGAAGAGGTGGCCAAACTCCTCAAAGTCGGCTTTGTATCTGAAATCCAATAACCCGACTGGGTCTCCAATGTAATAATGGTAAAGAAAGGAGACGACCAGTGGAGAATGTGTGTTGATTTTGCTTTGCTTAATAAATCATGTCCTAAGGATTGTTACCCCTTGCCTCAAATCGATGTGCTGGTTGACTCAGCTGTCGGTTTCCCTATAATGATTTTCTTAGATGCATTTTCTAGTTACCACCAAATCAGGATGCACCCCCCCCCCCCCCCCCCCCCCCGACATAAAATATGTCTCCTTCATCATAGGAGATGGGTGCTACTACTACAAAATGATACCATTTGGGCTTAAGAATGCAGGGGCGATGTACCAAAAGATGATGAACAATGTATTCCGAGAACAAAAGGGAAGGAACCTGGAGGTGTATGTAGATGATCTTATGATCAAGAGTCAAGATGTGGACTCTCACCTACAGGACTTAGAGGAAACCTTCACCACCTTGCGCGAGTACATGATGAGGTTGAACCCCTTGAAGTGCATTTTTGGGGCTAGTAGGGGGAAGTTATTGGCCCATCTCCTCACCCCAGCGGGGGTGGAACCAAATCCTGACAAGTTCAAAGCAATCATGGAGTTTGGATCACCTCTGAATGCAAAGGAGGTACAACGACTGACAGGTAAGCTGACAGGGCTGAGCAGGTTCCTTTCTCGGGCAGGGTAGAAGTGCTCCCCTTCTTCAAAGCATTAAGAGGGGCCAGAAGTTCAAATTGTCCAAGGAGTGTGCGGGGGCATTCCAAGCCTTGAAGAGGCTGTTGACTCAGGCCCTCCTGCTCCAAGGGACAAAAGGGGGGAGGACCTATCTTTGTATCTCGGGGTCGAGGCAGAGGCCTTGAGATCCATCCTAGTTCGGGAAAAAGGGAAGAAGAAGTTGCCCATATACTATGTCAGTAGGGTCCTGAGAAAGGCAGAGCTCCGATATCCCATCTTGGAGAAGCTGGCCTTCGCTCTGATCATCTCGGCCCGGAGGCTCCGACCCTACTTCCAGGCACACTCCATCCGGGTGGTGACGGACCATCCCCTCCGCAAACCTTTTGAGATGATGGGACATTTTTGAGGGGGTGGAACACTTGATGTATATGAACAGGTTTGGGAATCAGAACAAGCATGTATGCCTTTTCAACCTCTAGAAGTTTAGAAAGCAAAAAGAAGGAAATATGGAGATGGAGCCTCAACCAACAGATAAAACCCTCATCCTGATGTTGAAAGGAAAAGACCTCAAGAATTTACTGAAGTATGGAGTCCAACCTCCAAAACTCTTATTCTTGAAACTCTCAAACTGGTTGTTGATTACAATGAAAAGAGGGACTTGCATTACAGCTCTCATGAATGGGAATTATATGAAAAGTCTCTTACCAAGTAGAGAATATATGACAGAGAATATGGAAGACATAATCCCAAGGTTCCTCCTAGACCTCCAAGATATTTCCCTAAGCCTCATAGCTACCAGAAGAGACAACAAGAAAAGCTAGAAAGATAGCAACAACAACAGGATCAGTAGAAGTTGAAGATGTTTAGAAAGTTCATTTTTGAGATTGTGGAATTAAATTTTCTCTTGGACAAATTTCTATTTATATGAACTTTTAGTTTTGCTGATCTGATTTTTCTCCATTATAGCTTTTATTTTGCTTATCATGATTATTTGTTTCTTTACTTGTTTTTCTCTTGATGTAATTCAACTTAGTGCATAGGGTTCTGACTTCTATAAATAGGGGGAGATTGTTGGGTATTGCATCCACAATAGCCCAGATTTGTATGAATTCACCCTTGAACTAAGATGAATTAAGTTTGTATTTGATGCTCTTTTTTGTTAAGTGTTTGCTGGACTTAATTGCCAAGTGTAGACCAATGTCAGTCTACAATGAGTCTCCAAACGCCGGACCATACAATGTAATCCCTCATTGTGTGATCCATGGTGTTGAGTCATGTGTAGCCTCTCTATTGTGACACACTTCCTTTTCAAGCACCAAGGGCATGGGAGAAAAGTTGGATGCTGATTATATTGAAGAAATCATGTTTTCAATTTTTCAGAATTCTCTAAGTATTTTTCTCCAGTACTATGTTTTGTACTCGAGAAGGATGAAAGTTAGTTCTCGAGTGAGACTTGTCATGATTTCGAGTTGCAGAAGTAGTTCTCGAGAAAGCTTAACGCTGTTCTCGAGAAGGGCTTATGTACTTGAGTATTTCATGACACTTTTTCTCGGATTACTTCTTTTCCAGACAAATATTTTTCTTTCTTTTTCTCGAGAAGACTAAGTTTATTCTCGAGAAGACTATGCTTAGTTCTCGAGATGCAGAAGATTTTTCTCGAGACCGAGAGTATTTTTCTCCAGAGCCAAACATCTATTCTTGAGATAATTATTTGTTCTCGAGTTCCAGAATGATCCTTCTCGAGAACAAAACTTCATTTTTCTCGAGTACTTGTTTTCATTCTCGAGATTGCTGATTTCGACCTCCACATTTTTTCTAAGTCTTTTTCTCGAGATCTTTGTTATTGTTCACGAGAACAAAACACATTTTTCTCGAGTACAGTCTTTCCTCTAGGATTTTTGTAAGTCAAGACTGACGGGATTTTCAAATCTCATTAGCACGTGATTGATCCACGTGACTATGATTTATTATGATTATGACCGTTAGGCAAGTCCTATAAAAGGTCTTGTCATTTTCGACCAACCCCAAGAAGAAATTCTAAGTATTCTGAATCCCTAATTTCTCTTTCCAAAATTGGAAGCCACCACCCATCGCCTTCATCACCAAATACACTTTCGATCAAGAACGATTCAGAGCAAGTGATTCAAAGATCAAGATATTCTACAATCGAAAGATTCTCTCCTTGATCTTGCTGAGTCTAGAGATTTTCAGATCCAGAGATCTAGCCGATTCGTCTTTAAATTATTTCTGACAGAGCCTCAAAGTTCCAGGAAGAAGAAAGGCAGAAGTTTTCAGATCTGTGATAAATTACTATTTGTATTTCTTGTATTTCAATTTATTCTCGTAGGAGATTATTCTCTGAGTGTAGGAGGTTTGTTCTCCGAGTTATTTGTAGGAAGTTTTCTCTTCCGAGTGTAGATCCTATTTTACGAGATCGAGTTGTAGGAACGTTGCTCCGAGTGGTAGGATTGTTTTCAATCCGAGATTAGTGGAGTTGCTGAGTCTAGTGCATTGCTAGATTAGTGAGGTGGAAAGTGCATGTATCCAGGGTTGGGGAACCACTATAACTCTTGGTGTCATCTGTGAATGCTTGATTATTTTTTTTGCTTAGCTCGCTAAATTTTTATTCTGCAAAAAGACGCATAACTCACCTATTCACCCCCTATAGGTGATTTAGGTAGACAACTTTAACATTTTCAATTAGTATCAAAGGGAGGTTATTCATAAAAAGGTTAACACCTTGAACAGATCTGCCCCTAGTTGTCTATTAAGTTATACAAGCATGGACAAAGCCAAGAATTTTGCAAAGCTTCTTTTGTGCACAAAGACCAACTTTCCCATGTGGAAAGAAAGGATTGAATTTTTCATGGAAGTTGTGAATCCAAGGATCTTCATGATTGTTGAAGAAGGTCCTTATATTCATATGACTGTCTACACTATTGATCCCACCAAGAAAGTTCCTAAGAAGTTGGTGGATCTTGATAAAGATGAGATTGCACTTGTCTCGTTAGACAAGAAAACTAAAAATATCATCGCAAGTGCAGTCGATGATTCTATGCTGCAGAACCTGATTCACTGCCAATCTGCTAAGGAAATGTGGCAGTCTCTTATAATCTTGACGGAAGGCATTGAAGAAGTTAGGGATGACAGAAGATCCCTTCTGAATAAAAAATATGAAGCATTCCGACAAGGTCCAAAGGATTCAATTGCAGATACCTTTGAAAGTTTCTTCAAGATTGTTAACGGCCAAAGAGTATATGGCCGGGTCTTCACTAATGGAGAGTTGAATGATAAGTTTCTGAGGTCCCTGACTAAGGAATGAGACAACAAAGTCTGTGCTATTCGAGAGTTTGGCAAGCTGGCAGAGACTGACCCTCAAAATCTCTTCGAAAAACTTATGTCATATGAGCTATGTTGGAACACCATATTACTAATTTGGGTCAGGATCACTATGTCTCTAAGAACCTTTGCTTGACCTTCTGTATAGCTTAATAGGTCAATTAGAATTGAGTATAAGGGTTAGAAGTCTAGGTTTGGAAGCTGCCCTGAAGACCAAGTTTTTCTGTCTGGAGACTAAGTCTGATCGTCGAGCTCAGCACGACGATTCGTCGAACTCCGATCGACGATCGTCTAGCTCAACTTCGACAGATCGTCGAACTCCATTCGACGATCGCTGAGCTCAACTTCATAATATCGTCGAACTCCATTCGACGATCGGTGAGCTCAGGTCGACGATTTTGACTCTGCCTTGGATCTTTATCTCTGAGCTCAGTTCGACGATCTTTGAGCTCAGATCGACGATTACTTTGCTGCTTAAGTTTTCCAGATCGCTGAGCTCAGCTCGACGATAGCAGAGCTCAGTTCGACGATTTCAGATAACTTCCAGAATTCAAATTCAAATCAGTTAGGAGTTATTCTGCAATTAATTCAGAGATTTGCTAGCCGTTTTCATTCAATTCTGGACCAAGTTTCAAGGGATTTTTCAAGGAATAATTCTGTGGACTTTCCTCCAGAAGAGATTATGCAATTAAGGATGCAATAAATGCAGACCAACGGCTATCCTTGAACAGAGAATGATATTCTATTCAGGACCAGAGAATAAGATGTAGAATGTTTTTGAATCTCTAACAAAAACAAGAAGAAGAACACACACAATAGAGAGAGAGGATACTGATTACAGAGACTCATTCAAGATCTTCTGTCAAAAAGAATTCTGAAGAACACTCATCAAAGGAGATCAAGCTTTCTCAAAATCCACAGATCTCTTTAGTTTTCAAAGTGTTCAAGGCCAACATATTTCAAGACTCCAGACACTCAACATTTCAGCTATTGCTGAAATCATCCATTGCTGGAGTTTTATATTTGAAGGCCTATCAGCCTCAGCAAAGCTTTTCTTCCTGAAGATTTCAAGGATTCAGGGGGAGCTTTGACATCAATCCACATAGGCTTCTCAGTTGTTTGAGAAAGAGAAGACTTCCATCAATCTCTCACCCCCACTCTGTAAAGGGTTTTTCAAACTCCCTTCAAAAGTTTGAACCTGGTTTTTGAGCACCTTGTCAAAATCTCATTGGTGGCAAGACACGTGATCAAAAAATCTGCTTTGGTTTTTGAGCACCTTATCAAAAGCTCATTGGTGCCCAGGACACCTGATCAACTCATCCTGCAGTGGATTCCTACCTAGGGTGGTAGAAGAGTGGATGTACCCAAGTTTGGGGAACCACTATATTTCCTTGTGTCTTCTGGTTCTGCTTGCTTTTAATTTTTGTTTTTGGCCTTGATTTTTCTGTGCTTAGTTCTTGCTTAAGCTTAGTGTTGTGATTAGATTTATTTTTGCTTCCCTGCTCACACATATTACAACAATTGTTGTAAAAGTTTGTAAAAGTTATTAAAGCACCATATACTCTATTCACCCCCCTCTAGAGTATATCAGATCTAGTTGCACTTTCAATTGGTATCAGAGGCAGGTTGGTTTAACATACCATATCTGATTGGTTGTACAGGCTAACACCTGAACCCAAAGATCCCAAACTAGATCTGCTTTTCTTTTGTATTTTATTATTAGATTTTGTTTGCACAAATCATGGCCCAAAACAAAGATTATGCTAGCACCAGACCTCCAGTGTGCAATCTGTCAAAGTTTGCACTTTGGAAAGCAAGGATTAGACTTTACATGAATTCCATTGACGAAGATATTTTTAATTCTGTTTTGACAGTGTGTCCAAGACCCCCAGAGAGCACAAGTACAAATGCTGTTCCACCTCCATCAGGAACAGATGCTGACATCAAAAAATGGAAAGTAGCTGATGCCAAGGCTATGAACATCCTAGCCCAGACAATGTCAGATGACATATTTCAAAAAAGTAGCTGAATGTAATTCAGCCAAGGAAATTTGGGATAGACTCTCAGAAATAGTCTCAGGCTCAGCTGATGAGAGAAAGGACAGAAGATCCCATCTCATCTCTCAATATGAGAACTTCAAGAAGGGAGAGACTGAGTCAGTGGGAGACATGTACAACAGACTGAGTCTAATTGTTAGTGAACTAAGGACATTGGACAAAGAGATTTCTCTAACTGAACTTAATGACAAGATCCTAATGTGCTTCCCCAGCACTTAGGATTCAAGAATCTGGCCAATTAAGGATGCCAGAAGTCTGAATGAGATCACCACTGAAGCTTTGCTGGGTAAGCTCAAATCTTATGAGCTACTCATCAAGAATAGAGAGGAAGAACAGAAGGCTGCTTCACCAGCCACAAGGAAAGAGAAGACCATAGCCTTTAAGGCAACTGAGGATCTGCCTGAAGATAAAAGCACATGCAATGATGAACTACTCAGCTTGTTGGCCAAAAGATTCTACAAGATGGCCAGAAAGGACTTCAGAAGAAGATCATACAAGGAGCAGGACAAGACAAGGTATGACAAGTCCATTAGCAACAATAAAGACATTATCTGCTTTGGTTGCAGGAAACCAGGGCACATAGTTCCTGACTGTCCAGAGAACAAGAACAAGGACAGAAGGGACAGAAAAGAAAGAAGAAAGGAGAAAGACTCCAAAAGGAATGGAAATGGCAAACCTTCTTCAAGCAAAAATAAGCATACAAGAAAAGGGTTTGTTGCTGAATCCTGGAGTGAGACAGAAGAGGAGTCAGAAGCCTCATCCAGCTCCAGTGATGATGAGGATGATGCAGAAGAAAAGGAGTTCTGCATGATGGCAATTAATGCCTCACAGCATAATTCAGAGGAAGAAGAGTCAGAGTCAGACTCAGAGACTCAACCTGAAGAAGATCAGGTAATTAGCTCTTTTGATTTTAGTTCAGAAGATTTTAAATCTGAATTTAAAGCACTGTGTTTAGACATGCTAAAGTCTGAGAAAGAGATTATCTCTCTCAGAAATCAATTATCTGAACACAATGTTTTAAAGTCAGAAAACCTCAAACTCTCTCAGGAGTTGGAGAACTGTAGGGAACAGATAGCTACACTGAAAAGTGAGCTCTCTGAGGCCAAGAAGCTTGAAGAATCCCTTAATGGGAGAAGCATCAAGCTGATGGACATCACAAGCACAGTGAACTCTAGATTTAACAGTACACTGGGCTTGGGTGCCTCATCCAGCCAACCTATTGTTCTAACAACTCCCATCAAGTTTATTTCTAACAAGGGAAAGGGAGTTGTAGAGGTTGCTAGGAAAAATTCTGATCTGCCTCAAAAAACTAAGTCCCAGCAGAAATCGTCGAACGTAGATCGACGATCGCCGAATGAAGATCGACGATCGTCGAACGCAGCTCGACGATCTCAGGAAAAATCGTCGAACGCAGATCGACGATCTCAGCCAAAGTCGTCGAACGCAGGTCGACGATCTCATATACCTGACCTCAGCCATAGTCGACCGTCAAACGGAGCTCGACGATCTGACCCAAGATCGTCGAACGCAGCTCCAAGATCGTCAAACAGAGGTCAGAGCTCTGGAAACTTTTTCAAAGGCAAATCAAAATTGAATCCTAAGGGTCCTTCATCCCAAATCTATAACCCTTATACTGAATGGATTCTACCTCCAAGGAGATATCATACTGAAGGATATAAGAGTCAACCTGGGATGTCTTTCATTTCTGAATTTAGAGGTTATCAACCTAGGCCCAAGGTAAACTGGGTCAAAAACAAATGAATTGTCTTATGTGCAGGTGAAGACCTATCCAACATCTAACCAGCAATGGTATTTGGATAGTGGATGCTCTAAGCACATGACAGGGAATAAGGACAACCTCACATCCTTCAGAGCCAAGCTTGGACCCAAAGTTATCTTTGGTGATTCCAACTTTGGACAAACTAAAGGATATGGTGCAGTCCAGATTGGTTCAGTAACCTTCAAGAAGGTAGCATATGTAGAAGGACTGAAGCACATCCTAATTAGCATCAGTCAGCTGTGTGATGAAGGCTACCAGGTGACCTTCAGCAAAACCTTATGCAAAATCAAGTCAGAGGACAACACAACTGTGTTGACAGGTAAAAGGAAAGGTAACATCTACTTAGTAGACTTTCTTTCAACTGATGTAGATATCTGCTTGTTTAATTCAGTCTGTAGACCAAATGTTTTATGGCATAAGAGATTAGGACACCTAAACCTTAGAACTATTGCTAGGCTATCCAAGGACAACCTTGTTAGAGGACTACCTTCTGGCCCCTACAAGAAGGAAGGACTCTGCAGGGCTTGTCAATTAGGCAAGCAAACTAAAAATAGTTTTAAGTCACTTAATAAGAGTGATTCACCTACGATACTGTATCTGTTACACATGGATCTTTTTGGACCCATCACAGTACAAAGCCTAGGAGGGAAATCCTACACTTTAGTAGTTGTAGATGACTTCTCTAGATTCACTTGGGTGTTCTTTCTAAGGAAGAAGTCTGATAACTTTAAGTGTCTGACAGAGTTTCTCAAATGTATATATATTGAGTTCAATACTCACATTGCCCTGATCAGAAGTGATCATGGGACAGAGTTTGATTCTCTTCTTATGCAAGAGTTCTGTCAGAGTGAAGGATCAGACATACTTTCTCAGCTCCTAGAACTCCTCAACAAAATGGGGTAGCTGAAAGGAAAAATAGAACCCTTATTGAATCTGCCACTACATTGTTGTGAGATGCTCATCTACCTCTATCCTTTTGGGCAGAGGCAGTGAACACCTCCAACTATGTGTTGAACAGAAGTCTGATACATAAACTAAAGGGAAAGACTCCCTATGAATTACTCAAAGGGAAGAAACCTAAAGTTGACTATTTTAGAGTATTTGGTTGTATTTGCTATATTCATAATAATGACAAGAAATATTTAGCAAAATTTCAAGCCAAAGCTGATGAAGGAGTGTTTCTGGGATACTCCATGATCAGCAAGGCCTATAGGGTCTATAATAAATCATCTTTGAAAATTGAGGAATCTGTTCACATTTCATTTGATGAAGCTAACATGTCTTTTAAGGAGAAGACTTCTTCTACCATAGAACCTTTGCAGGAACATTCTCTAGTTGAAGATATGAACAAGTTACAGGTTACTCAAGAGGATGAAAGCAGTGAAGATGAAGGGAATGCTCAACATTTTGAAGCACAACCTGAAGAGCCAGTTGTTGTACCACAAGAGGAAACAACAACACAGGTTGGTGAACAATCAACACCCCCTGTTGATTTAGTAACATCAAGAGACCATCCAATTTCCCAAATAATTGGAGAAATCTCAGCTGGTGTGCAAACCAGAAATCAGGTCAACCAAAACCTGTTGCACACCTGCTTCCTATCTCAAATTGAACCTCAGTCCATTCAAGATGCAGAGCAAGATCCACACTGGATCATTGCAATGCAAGAGGAGTTGCATCAATTTGAGAGGAACAAAGTATGGGAACTAGTGCCAAAGCCTAAGGATCATTCCATTGTTGGAACAAAATGGGTATTCAGAAACAAACTGGATGATCAAGGAGTAATTATAAGGAACAAGGCAAGGCTAGTTGCTCAGGGATATTCTCAAGAAGAAGGAATTGACTACGACCAGACCTTTGCACCAGTTGCAAGATTGGAAGCCATCAGAATTTTTCTAGCTTATGCAGCTCACAAAGGCTTCAAAGTATATCAGATGGATGTCAAAAGTGCTTTCTTAAATGGAGACATCAAAGAGGAAGTTTATGTCAGACAACCTCCAGGTTTTATCTCTCCAACTTATCCTGATTATATTTTTAGATTAAACAAAGCATTATATGGTCTCAAGCAAGCTCCTAGAGCATGGTATGAGACCTTAGCATGCTTTCTCTTGGAAAATGGTTTTATAAGGGGCAGAGTAGACCAAACTCTTTTTATTAGAACCCATAAGTCCCATACCCTACTAGTACAAATTTATGTAGACGATATCATTTTTGGTTCTACTGACTCAAAATTGTGCAGAAGGTTTTCTAACCTAATGCATTCTAAATTTGAGATGAGTAGCATGGGTGAGCTATCCTTCTTCCTAGGATTGCAAGTCAAACAACATGCTGAAGGCATCTTTATTTCTCAAACCAAATATGCAAATGAACTGGTTAAGAAATTTGGTATGTCTGAGGCATCTTGTATGAAAACACCCATGCCTACTAATGTTGTATTGGATGCTGATGAACATGGGAAACCTGTTGATCAGACAACATATAGAGCAATGATTAGCTCTTTACTGTATCTTACAGCTAGTAGACCAGATATAATGTTTGCTACATGTATATGTGCTAGGTTCCAAGTAAGCCCTAGAGAGTCACACCTCACTTTAGTAAAGAGGATTCTCAGGTATGTTAAGAGTTGTCCAAATCTAGGTCTCTGGTATCCAAAAGATTCAGCATTTGATTTAACTGGATTCTCAGATGCTGATTATGCTGGATGCAGAATTGACAGGAAAAGCACCAGTGGAACTTGTCAGTTCCTTGGTGACAGACTTGTCTCTTGGTTTTGTAAGAAACAAACATCTGTGTCAACTTCAACTGCTGAAGCTGAATATATGGCTGCAGGCAGTTGTTGTTCACAAATATTATGGATTCAAAACCAACTCCTAGACTATGGTTACAACTTAGAGAAGTCTAAAATCTTTTGTGATAACACAAGTGCTATTTCCATAGCTCAAAATCCAGTCCTCCATAGTAGGACAAAACACATAGAGATTAGGCATCATTTCTTAAGAGATAATGTTGAAAAGAATAAAATTGAATTACAATATATCCCAACTGATTTACAAAGGGGAGATATTTTCACCAAGCCTTTGGATGAAAAGAAACACACCTTCTTCCTAAATCAGTTAGGAATGTTAGATGGAGGAAGCCTTAAATAATCTCCAAGATTTTGAAAGCTAAAAATTGACCAATACTAGGCAAACTTTCTGATTTTTCTTAGTGTCTAGAATTTTTCTGATCTCTGAACCGCGCTCGACGATTTCCCCTAAGATCGTCGAACGGAGATCGACGATTTCCAAAAATCGTCGAACTGAGTTCAGCGCCTCTCAGATAGTATGAACTATCTCTTCCGGTCAACGATCGTCGAACGGAGCTCGACGCTCTTCAAGATCGTCGAACGGAGATCGACGATTTTGAAGTCTCTTCAGATTCCTTTAGAAGCCTCGATCGTCGAACTGAGTTCAACGATCTTTCCAATTCTGCGTCGAACCCTAATATAAAACTCATTTTTCGCCGTCGTTCTCATTTGCGCTTTCGATTTCTCTGCAAGAATCGTCTTTCCCTCCAAACAGTTCTATGCTTGGTCGTTTTGTTTGTTGAGTTTTTGCAGGTACAATGGCTGTGTCAGTTGCTGTCCTAGCTGCAATGAAGTTCGATGCTGGGTTTGACATTGATATAGAATCATTCAGCACCACTGACCAGATTTTCCAAGACATACTGGGTTTATTCAAGGATCAGAATCTGTCTGCCCTCATGACGACCAGGATCAAGCTGGCTTCAGATGAGATCAAGGAGTGGGTTTCCACTGCTCATAATCAAGACAACAACACAATAGTTGGGTCTATTGCTGGAAATCAGGTACCCTTGACCCCCACAGTTTTAACAGAAGTTTTTGGACTGAGAAATGGAGAAGATATTGCTGAGTTATCAGGAGAAGAATATTCTGAACTACTTGCCAGGATGGGTCATCCAGAGGGAAACCCTAGCAAGCTATTCAAGAGGAATCTGTCTGTTGAATACAGGTTCCTGGCAGATGTGGTAGGGAAAGTGCTGCTGGCAAAGCACTCTGCCCATGATACTATATCCAGACATCAGCTCTGTCTCATGGGAGCTCTGGTGGATAAGAAAAATCTGAACTGGGGAGAGGTGTTCTTTGACCTCATCAAGAAGAAAATAAACAAGAGTTTTGTTAATTTTGGAAGAATTCTTGGAGTTTTCCTGCAGACCAGGTGCCCTGCCTTGCTGGTCTCCTCTGGAGTTCACATAAATGCCTCCAAGAGACTAACCTGTGCCCTCTTTGGCAAGTGGGACAGGCAAATAAGCAAGCCTAGCAGGCCCTCCTCCAGTGCTCCTTCAGGCACAAGGACTCCAAGAGTCACTCTCCCACAGGTCTCTGCTCCTGCAGATGACTTGGCTGCTGCTGTTGCTGCCTCTCCTCCTCCTCCAATTCCATCCCTGCCCTTACCATCCACCATTCCAGCTCCATCCACCATCACCATATCCAGCCCATCTCCAACATCACCTCCATCTCCAGAACCCATTCTACCCCCACCAGTAGACCAATTCCAACCACTGTTCTCCTACCCTCCACCAGATGTCACCAATTCACCATCCATTCCATCCTTCACTCTTCTGGATGATTCCCCCTCATCTCCTCCTGAATTACCTTCCTCCTCCACTTCATTCCAAGACCTCCTACACCACATCATTGATCAACCAACATTCACCCCATCCATCTCCATTCCCCTGTCCTCCATATCCACCCTACCAACACCTCAGCCATCCATACCAACATTCTCCAGCCCTTCCCTTCCAGCATCCCCAGCTGCTTCCATTCCATCTACCTCTGCTCCAGCTGTTGAGCAAGTAGATCTCTCAGCCCTAGCTGACAGGCTGTATGAGCTGATTGCCCCCAGGCTCTCTCTACTATTGGAGACCTCCTTGGCTCCTCTACACCTGTCAGTGGCAGCTCTTTCTGCCAGGCTCTCCTCCCTCTTCCCTCAGGCATCACCTCCAGCAGTGTGCCTTGATCCAGATGTATCTGCATCTAGGCAGGGGGAGATCCCACATGAAGAAAGCCTTCTTGCTGTTGCTGCTGCTGTTTCTGCTTCTTCTGTTGCTCCTCTTGCTGCTGCTGCTGCTGCTGAGCCTCCTACTGCAGTTCTTGCAATAGACCTAAGATCTTTGCTATCTGCTTTTGATTCTGCCTTCTTTAGCTGTCTGCCAGAGAGTAATGTTGTCCAGCCCCCAAAAGACTTATCCAAGGAACTTGTGCCATTGTCTTGCTGTGACCCTAGCATCCTCACTTCTTTTGTACTTTCAGTAATTGCTGCTACTGAAGATGTTGATGCTGCTGCTGCTGAAGATATTCTTACTGCTGCTGAAGTTCCAACTATTTCTGATGCACCAATATCCAAGGATCTTCTGATGTCAGAGGCCACTGAAATTGAGCCTGCTGCAAATTTTGATGATGCTTCTGCTACTGTCAGTGAAGTTGTTGCTGCTATCAACTCTCCAGTTTCTGTTGTTGAAAGTGAATCTGCTGTTTTTGCTGTAAGTGAGACTGTTACTACTGCTGTCACCTCTCCTGCTGCTGTTGTTGTTTCTGCTTCACCTCCTCCATCTGTTGCTGTCCCTGCTGCTGCTATCTCAACTTCTGCCTCATCTGCTGCTGTTCAACTAAAGAAAGATTTGATGAAGAAAATAAATGCTCTATATGATGACCAGAGTTCTGAATCTGATGAATTTAAAACAGACTCTGATGACTCATCTGCTACCATTGCCAGGAAAAGGAAGGCAAGGAGCAAGGCAATGAAAAGGGTTCCTCCTGCTAAAGTTAAGGATAATAATGATATTCCTTATTATATCCTTCATAATTTCCCAATCTCTGAACACTGGATGCAGTATTCCAAGAACCAGCTGAAAGCCATGAAGAAAAAGAGAAAATATGAGAAGGGCTCTTCCCAATTCCAGCACCCTCATCCTCTCCACCACCTCCTCCTGATGCAGGTGCAAGTGGAAGCTCTGCAAGTCAACCCCCAACCAGAAGCCAGGCTCCCTATCAAACTCATGCCAGATCCTATCAAAGGGAAAGCCAATCCAGGGGTTCATATTCTAGGAGAGGAGGATATAGGGACAATCAGAGAGATATTCAAGTTTATTCCAAAGGGTATTCCAGGCAGCACCCATATTCTAGGGGAGGACATGTTTCATCTGATACATCATCAGGTCCTTTTCCCTACAAGCTAAAAGAGACTGTGTCTGCCAGGCCTCCTCAAGACAACCCTTCCAACAGGTATGAGCCACCTGTACCTTTTGAGGACCCTGAAAATAACCCAGCTGCTTGGACTGCCAGGTTAAAGGAATTAGCTGCACTGGATCAGATTAAGAAGGACAGAGATCAAGGATTGGATACCTCCAACATTTCTACAATGTCTGAGCAAAGACAGAAAGAATTAGAAAGATATGCTTCCAGAAAATTCTTTGATGCTGACAGATACATGGAGTTACATCCTGCAGCTGTGGTTCCCAGGCCTACAAAGCAAACTTATTTGGGTGCAGCAGATGACACCAGGTCCAACAAAGAAGCCCTAAACCCTAACCGAGAAATCAAAATGGTTAAAGGCAAAGAGAAGAAGTGACATTGTAAGGTGACAGTTTCTGTGAATTCTGATTATTATCTGGATGATATATATATATCTCTGTGTTTCTGCTTGTCTAGCTGTTGTTTTTCTGCTTAATACTTGTATGTTGTTATTTAAATTTTTCCAAAGTCTGTAAATAGTAATCCTAACCCAAATAGGGGGAGATTGTTGGAACACCCTATTACTAATTTGGGTCAAGATCACTATGTCTCTAGGAACCTTTGCTTGACCTTCTGTATAGCTTAATAGGTCAATTAGAATTGAGTCTAAGGGTTAGAAGTCTAGGTTTGGAAGCTGCACTGAAGACCAAGTTTTTCTATCTGGAGACTAAGTCTGATCGTCGAGCTCAGCACGACGATTCGTCGAACTCCGATAGACGATCGTCTAGCTCAACTTCGACAGATCGTCGAACTCCATTCGACGATCGCTGAGCTCAACTTCATAATATCGTCGAACTCCATTCGACGATCGGTGAGCTCAGGTCGACGATTTTGACTCTGCCTTGGATCTTTATCTCTGAGCTCAGTTCGACGATCTTTGAGCTCAGATCGACGATTACTTTGTTGCTTAAGTTTTCCAGATCGCTGAGCTCAGCTCGACGATAGCAGAGCTCAGTTCGACAATTTCAGATAACTTCCAGAATTCAAATTCAAATCAGTTAGGAGTTATTCTGCAATTAATTCAGAGATTTGCTAGCCGTTTTCATTCAATTCTGGACCAAGTTTCAAGGGATTTTTCAAGGAATAATTCTGTGGACTTTCCTCCAGAAGAGATTATGCAATTAAGGATGCAATCAATGCAGACCAACGACTATCCTTGAACAGAGAATGATATTCTATTCAGGACCAGAGAATAAGATGTAGAATGTTTTTGAATCTCTAACAAGAACAAGAAGAAGAACACACACAATAGAGAGAGAGGATACTGATTACAGAGACTCATTCAAGATCTTCTGTCAAAAAGAATTCTGAAGAACACTCATCAAAGGAGATCAAGCTTTCTCAAAATCCTCAGATCTCTTTAGTTTTCAAAGTGTTCAAGGCCAACATATTTTAAGACTCCAGACACTCAACATTTCAGCTATTGCTGGAGTTCAATATTTGAAGGCCTATCACCCTCAGCAAAGCTTTTCTTCCTGAAGATTTCAAGAATTCAGGGGGAGCTTTGACATCAATCCACATAGTCTTCTCAGTTGTTTGAGAAAGAGAAGACTTCCATCAATCTCTCACCCCCACTCTGTAAAGGGTTTTTCAAACTCCCTTCAAAAGTTTGAACCTGGTTTTTGAGCACCTTGTCAAAAGCTCATTGGTGGCAAGACACCTGATCAAAAAATCTGCTTTGGTTTTTGAGCACCTTATCAAAAGCTCATTGGTGCCCAGGACACCTGATCAACTCATCCTGCAGTGGATTCCTACCTAGGGTGGTAGAAGAGTGGATGTACCCAAGTTTGGGGAACCACTATATTTCCTTGTGTCTTCTGGTTCTGCTTGCTTTCAATTTTTGTTTCTGGCCTTGATTTTTCTGTGCTTAGTTCTTGCTTAAGCTTAGTGCTGTGATTAGATTTATTTTTGCTTCCCTGCTCACATATATTACAACAATTGTTGTAAAAGTTTGTAAAAGTTATTAAAGCACCATATACTCTATTCACCCCTCTCTAGAGTATATCAGATCTAGTTGCACTTTCAAGCTACAAATCAATTCAAGAAAAGCTAAAGAAGAGAAGAGCAGGTCTTCATCCAGGGAGAACTCTGTTGTACTAAAGGCAAACAGCTCAAGGAAAGTCAAAGCTGTATCACCTGCTCCTGCATAGGAAGATAGTGAAGAAGAAACTTCAGAGCCAAGTACCTCAGGCTCAGAGCTATCAGAAGGAGAGTTTTCTCTTATTTCAAGTCAGTTCAAGAAGTTCTTGAACAAGAAGAAACTATGGAGAGGCAAAGATGGCTCGTACAGAAGATCACATCATGATGGTGATCGACACAAGAAAGGCTCAAGTAGCCAAGACAGGTATCACACTAAACAGAACAAACATATTTCTTCTGACATCGTTTGCTATTGTTGCAATAAGCCAGGTCACGTCATCGCTGATTTCCCTCACAAGGAGGTTGGAAAATGAGAGGGGAAGAAGTCTTCCTATAATAATAAGCAAACTGAAAGAAGCCTAGTAGCCAAGAAGGGTAAGACTCTCAGCGACTCTGACTCATCTGAGTCAAGTGAAGAAGAGGAAACCTACTTTGGGCTAATGACTCAAACAAATGAAGAAAAAGAACCCCAGTTCACTTGGAAGGTAAATTCTCACACTCCCCTCTCTAAATCAGATTCTTCTGATCATGATCATGAGGACAGCTCTTCTGACGATGAGTCTGAACTCATGGCTCAATATAAATAGTTAATCATGGCTTACGAGAAATGTTAAAAAGTCATGAAAACTCAGTCCAAGGAGATTAAATCTCTCAAGGCTGAAGAGAGCACTCTGAGAGAGGAAGTCGCCAAGACGGACTCACTTAGTGAGAACTTCAATACTGCTATTGAAGAGTACAATAAGGCTCTCGAGCACCTAGATCTAAAGGAGAATATCATCAAAGAATGGGAAGAACAACTTGCAGCGGAAAAGAAACTTGTTGAAAGTTTCTCCAAGCCCAAGACTGTCCTTCCTTTTGTTGCTGAATTCTCAGCTCAGGCCAAAGGTGTTATCTTAGGCCATGTTAATGCTCCTAGTAAATCCTCTTGGAGAAATAAGGCTCAAATGAAGAATAAGGCCGCCAAGAAGGCTTTCGCCAAGGAGAAAGGGAAAGCTCCTCAAGATCAGACTTCATTTAAGAAGGTTATCTTTACGACGAACGAGTTTGATCTTGATTCGTCCTATGGTCACTTTTCCAGGCCTACATATGTAGAGCCCAAGTCTCGTTACCATGGATGGACCCGTCCCTGGAAATTTGGTGAAAGTGTCTTCAAGGCACCTTATAAGGAAATTACTCTTCAGAGCTATGACCCTTATAATCATGGTCATAACATCAAGAAAACACCAAAAGTAAAACCCGTTGTGGAAAAACCTTTTAAGGATAAGACGTCATGTGAATGCCATCACCATGAAGCTTCTACCTCCAAGACTGCTACCCCTGCTAGACCACACTCTCAAAAGGTCAAGCAAGAGAAATTTAGGTAAAGATACAACAGATTTGACTGTTTGTGCTGTGGCAAAGTTGGTCACTTTGGCATTGATTGCTAGTTTAACTCCAGAAATTATGTAACTCCTCAAGTTAACAATGTGACAAAGACCACTCATAATGTTAATACACGTAGGGGGAGTATGCTAACTAGATACCAAGGACCCAAACGAGTTTGGGTTCTAAGACATACTGATTTGTGATTGCAGGTATGTCCAAAGGCAACCAAAACTCCTATCTGGTATTTGGACAGTGGATGCTCTCGGCATATGACGGGGACAAGAAGCCTTCTCCAGAATTATTCTCCAATCATGAACGAGCCAAAAGTCATCTTTGGAGGTTATGACAGAGGAATTACTAAAGGTTATACTATGATTACGAATGGTAGTGTATCCTTCTCAAATGTCGCTTATGTTGAAGGATTGGAACACAATCTTATAAGCATAAGCTAGCTCTGTGATAAAGGATACATAGTTGAATTTCATGCAGACAAGTGCTTGATAAAATCGGTAGATAATCTGGAAACGATTCTATCAGGCACTCGTAGTAGAAACATATTTTGTTTAAATTTTATTTGCATAGACTCTTCTACGCCATTGTGCTTTTTGGCTAAAGATAGTGCGTCTCTTGGTGACTAATGACACAAGAGACTAGCACATATTAATTTCAAAACTATTAATAAATTATTTTCTCTTAATTTAGTATGTGATGCCCCAAATGTCAAGTGCGCTAAAGATAAACCTTGTCACGCATGTGTAAAAGGCAAGCAAACAAGGGCTACCTTTAATAACATTATTGGTAAAGACTCTAATAGGTGTGTACACCTACTTTATATAGACTTGTTCGGTCCACTGCAAGTTAGAAGTTTGGGAGGTAAAGATTATACATTGATTATTGTTGATGATTACTCGCGCTTTGCGTGAGTGTTCATTCTAAAACACAAGTCAGATACTTTTGATATCTTTACTAATTTTGTCAGGAAAATCCAGAATGAATACAACTATTTCGTAGTCAAAATCAGAAGTGACAATGGAACAGAGTTCAAGTCTAGGGACATGACAGAATTTTGTGAAAGCCTAGGTATCTTTCATGAGTTTTCCTCTCCTTATACTCCTCAGCAAAACAGAGTAGCTGAGAGAAAGAATAGAACACTCATAGAGGCCTACAGAACCATGATAAGTGATGCCTCACTACCAGAATATTTCTGGGCTGAAGCCGTCAACACTGCATGCCACGTGTAAAATCGAGCACTCAAAAACAAGAACCATAATAAGACACCTTACGAACTACTAAAGGGCAGGAAGCCGACTATTTCATATTTTAGAAACTTTGGTTGTAAGTGCTTCATCCTTAACAATGACAAGTATCACACTACTAAATTTAGTGAAAAGAGCTTTGAAGGTATTTTTATAGGATACAGTAGCCTTAGTAAGGCATATAGGATCTTTAATAAGAAAACCCTGGTTGTAGAAGAACCAATTCATGTTGTATTTGATGAGACGAGCTTGCTGTAAGGCAGCTCTTCTAATGTGTTTATTGAAGATGCAAGTTCAAAGATAAAAGAATTAAAGTTGGATGAGCTGACTGAAGAAAAAGAAGAAAAGTTCATCAAGATCACCACTCTAACCCCAATTGGAGAGGTTGATGATCAAGATGAAGAAATCATTCAAGTTAATGAAGTCACTCCTGTGGTTGAAAAAGCTCCAGATGCAAGGACTCTAGAGCTCAGACAATTGAAGGACCACCCAATGGACCAAATCATAGGGGATTCCCGGGATGGTGTCAGAAATCGTAGAGGTACAACTAATGAAAATTTATATTTGAGTTTTCTCTCACAGGTTGAACCGAAAAAGTTTGAGGAAGCAAACTTAGACGCATGATGGATAATGGCAATGGAAGAAGAGTTGAATCAGTTCAAGCATTGCTAAGTCTGGAAGCTTGTTCCAAGACCCAAAGGTAAGAACGTTAACAGAACTAAGTGGGTCTATAGGAACAAGATGGACAAGGATGGGATAATCATAAAGAACAAGGCCAGACTCGTCGCTAAGGGATACATACAAGAAGAAGGAATCGACTTCGACCAGATGTATGCTCCAGTGGCAAGACTGGAGGCAATCAGGTTGTTCCTAGCATATGCTGCACTTAAAGGCTTCACTGTCTATTAGATGGATGTGAAGTCAGCCTTCCTTAACGGTGACATAAAGTGAAAGGGGAAACTAGATCTGATATACTCTAAAGGGGGGGGGGGGGGTGAATAGAGTATATGGTGCTTTTTGAAAACACAAAGAAAACTTTTTGCAAAGCTTTACAACAATTGTTGTAATGAGTGTAAGCAGGGAAGCAGAAATAAAATTAAGCTATGCAGATATTAAGCACAAGAAAATCTAGGCCAGAAACAAAAAGAAAACATGCACAACCAGATGACACAAGGAAATATAGTGGTTCCCCGACTTGGGTACATCCACTCTTCTACCACCCTAGGTAGGAATCCACTGCAGGATGAGTTGATCAGGTGTCCTGGGCACCAATGAGCTTTTGATAAGGTGCTCAAAAACCAGATCAGATTTTTTGATCAGGTGTCTTGCCACCAATGAGCTTTTGACAAGGTGCTCAAAAACCAGATTCAAACTTTTGAAGGGAGTTTGAAAAACCCTTTACAGATTGGGGGTGAGAGAGTTATGGCAGTCTTCTCTTTCTCAAGCAACTGAGAAGACTATGTGGATTGATTTCAAAGCTCCCCCTGAGTCCTTGAAGTCTTCAGGAAGATGAGCTTTGCTGAGGGTGATAGGCCTTCAAAAATAGATCTCCAGCAGATGATGATTTCAGCAAGCTGAAATGTTGAGTGTCTGGAGTCTTGAGATGATGTTGGCCTTGAACACTTGAGAGCTGAAGAGATCTGAAGAATGTTTGAAAGCTTGATCTCTTTTTGATGAGTGTTCTTCTGAATTCTTGTTGACAGAAGATTGAGAGAGTCTCTGTGTATAGAGAGGTGTCCTCTACTTGTCTTTCTCTATTCTCTTATTCTTGTCTGTCTTCTATCTGATTCAAAAAAATTCTATCTTTTATTCTCTGAGTCTGAATAGAAAATTGCTCTGTCAAAGATAGCCGTTGGTCTGAATTAATTACAGCCTTAATTGTATAATATGTTCTGAAGGAAAGTCCACTGATTTGTTCCTTAGAAAATCCCTTGAAACTTGCTCCAGAAGTAAATGAAAACGGCTGGCAGATCTTCTGTCTTAAATGCAGAATAACTTCTATCTGATTTTGAATTAGAATTCTGAAGGTCAACTGAAATCGTCGAACTGAGCTCTGCTATCGTCGAGCTGAGCTCAGCGAAAATGAAAATGCAAGCAGCAAAGAAGTCGTCGATCTGAGCTCAAAGATCGTCGAACTGAGCTCAGAGATAAGGATCCAGTTCAGAGTCAAAATCATCGACCTGAGCTCAGCGATCGTCGAATGGAGCTCGACGATATTGAGAAGTTGAGCTCAGCGATCGTCGACCAGAGCTCGACGATATTTTGAGGCTTGAGCTCAGCGATCGTCGAATGGAGCTCGACGATCTGCCAAAGTTGAGCTAGACGATCGTCGACCGGAGTTCGACGAAATGTCGTGCTGAGCTCGACGATTTGGACTTAGTCACTACAAAAACTTGGGTCTTCAGAGCTGCTTCCAATCCTAGCCTACTGACCCTTAGACTCAATTCTATTTTGACCTAAAATCTATACAGGAGGTCAAAACACAAAATCCTAGAGACATAGTGATCCTGACCCAAATTAGTAATAGGGTGTTCCAACATAAAGGAAGAGGTGTATGTGGAACAATCTCTAGGTTTCGTTGATTCTAATTATCCTGAGCATGTTTATCTTTTATTTAAAGCATTGTATGGTCTGAAACAAGCTCCTCGAGCTTGGTAAGAGACGCTGTCTAACTTTCTTCTTGAGAACAAGTTCACAAGAGGAAAGATAGATAAGACATTATTTATTAGGGAAATAAAAGGCAAGATTTTGCTAGTGCAAATCTATATCGATGACATAATATTTGGCTCTACTGACGACAACCTCTGCAAAACATTTTCTAAACTTATGCAAGGGAAGTTCGAAATGAGCAGTATGAGAGAGATGGAGTATTTCTTAGGACTTCAGGTAAAACAATATGAAGATGGAATTTTCATCTCTCAGACGAAGTTCACCAAGGAGTTAATTAAGAAATTCGGAATGGAGAACCCAACCTCCATGAGGACTCCAATGGGTTCAACGATGTCTCTAAACAAGGATGAGAAAGGGAATCCTTTTAATGAAACCAAGTACAGAAGAATAATTGGATCCTTGCTGTATCTTACTGCTAATAGATCGGATATAATGTTTTCAACATGTGTGTGTGTGCTAGATTTTAAGTGAACTTTAAGGAATCTCACTACGCTGCTGCAAAGCGGATTTTGAGATACCTCAAAGGTACACCAAATCTTGGCTTATTGTACCCAAGAAGTAATGATAGCAAAATAATTGGTTTCTCAGATGCAGAATTTGCAGGAAGTAAAGATGATAGAAAGAGCACTTCCGGGACTTGCCAATTCCTTGAAAGAAGGCTCATTTCATGGAGAAGCAAAAAGCAGAACTGTGTCGCAATTTTAATGGCTGAGTCAGAATACATTTCTGCCGGCAGTTGTTGTGCACAATTGCTTCAGATAAAGAAATAACTTGAAGATTACAACCTGAAAGTCAAAGACATTCCCTTGTTTTGCCACTCCTCCAGTACGATTGTAATAGCCAACAACCCAGTCTCTCAAACCTGGACAAAGCATATAGAGCTGCAATACGACTTCATCCGGGAGCATCTTGAGCATAGGGACATAGATCTCCATTATGTCCAAACTGACTGGCAAATTGTAGATATTTTCACGTAGCCGCTGGACAAGGCCAATTTCTCATTCTTCAAAATAGAACTTGGCATGCTCAACAAGGATGAAGACGAATGAAGAAAAGGGTGACTTTTGGGTATTGTATCAACAATAACCTAGATTTGTATGAAGTCATACTTGAACTAAGATGAATTAAGTTTTATTTGATGCGTTGTTTGAGTTATGTGTTTGCAGGACTTAATTGCCAAGTGTAGACCAATGTCTGTCTACAGTGGGTCACCAAACACAGGACCATACAATGTAATCCCTCATTATGTGATTCATGGTGTTGACTCATGTGTAGCCTCTATATTGGGATAGACTTCATTTTCAAGCACTATACTTGTTGGAGAAAGACATGTTGCTGATTCCTTAAAGAAAGAAAATTCTCTAAGTGCAGAATTTTTCTAAGTGTTTCACTCGAGTAATAACTTAAGTACTCGAGTAGAAGTTTAGTCAGTTCTTGAGTAAGCTAAGTCTAGCACTCGAGTAACTGAAGTTGTTCTCGAGAAGAGTTCTTGTTCGTTCTCGAGAAGCCAAGTAGAACTCGAGTAGATCTCCTTTTGTTCTCGAGTTATCTGAAAAGTCTAATCCAGAAATTTTATAAGTAAAGTACTCGAGTAGTTATATTGATTACTCGAGTAGTACAAGACTTTGTCTCGAGTGACAGAAGTCTAGCACTTGAGTTGTATTTCTAGTTCTCGAGTAGTGAAGTCCTTGTACTCGAGTAGTCCAACTACTTCTCGAGAAGTCAATTCCATTACTCGAGTAGCCAATAATTATTTCCAGATTTTTCTCTAAGGACTGTTCTCAAGAACTTCACACCCTCTTCTCGAGAAGTCAAAGTGATTACTCGAGTAGTCTTATTTCATTCGAGTAATGCAGAAAAATTTCTTTGAAAATTCGTTAAGTCTGACAGGACCAGATTTCAAATTAACCTCTATGATTATTGGTCCACATGTTATGTCTTTATGATTATGACTGTTAGTCTATTCCTATAAAAGGTCAAGTCATTTCGACTAACCCTAAGGAGCGTATCAGAAGAAAAATCCAAGAAATCCAAGTTTTCTGAATCTTCAAATATTCTAAATCAGGAAGCTGCCGCAGCTCTTCATCACTGATCTCGCCGCCGCACTTCACCGATTTCTGTGATTCAGAGAAAGATTAGATCAATAGATCAAGGCTTTTGTATTCTCACAAATCTTCATCTTGATCGTGCTGATCTAGGTTTTCAGATCCAGAAAAGTTTGGCTTGTCTTCTTCAATAATTTTCTGAGAAAGCTTCAAAGTTCAAAGAAGAAGAAAGTCGGAATGTTCCAGATCTGAGATTTTTGTTTGTATAAATTCTATTTACAAATTCATTCTATTCTTGTAGGAGTTTATTCTCCGAGTGTAGGAGCTTTGTTCTCCGAGTTGTTGTAGTAAGTTTTCATCTTCCGAGTGTAGATCCGTTTTGTGGATCGAGTTGTAGGAATGTTGTTCCGACGTGTAGGATTTTTTTCAATCCGAGACTAGTGGAGTAGCCGAGTCTAGTGCTTTGCTAGTTCGGTGAGTGGAAAGTGGATGTACTAAAGGTTGGGGAACCACTATAATTCTTGGCGTAGTCTGTGATTGTTGTGATTGCTTGGTTAATTCTTTGTGCTTAGATCATTAAATTTTTTATTCCTCAAAAGACGCACAACTCACCTATTCCCCCCCATCTAGGTGATTTAGGTAGATAACTTAAAACATTTTTCAATTGGTATCAGAGGGAGGTTGATCATTAAAAGGTTAACACCTTGATCAGATCTACCCCAAGTTGTGTTTTGAGTTATCCAGGCATGGACAAGGACAAGGATTTTGCAAAGCTTCCCTTGTGTTCAAAGACCAACTTTCCCATGTGGAAAGAAAGGATTAAGTTTTTCATGGAAGCTTGGATCCAAGGATCTTCATGATTATTGAAGAAGGTCCTTATGTTCCTATGACCATCTCCACTATTGATCCTACAAAGAAAGTTCCTAAGAAATTAATGGATCTGGATAAAGATGAGATTGCACTTGTCTCGTTGGACAAGAAAGCTAAAAATATTATAGCAAGTGCAGTCGATGATTCAATGCTGCAGAATCTAATTCACTGCCAATCCGCTAAGAAAATGTGGTAGTCGCTCATCACCTTGATGGAAGGTACAGAAGAAGTTAAGGATGACAGAAGATCCCTTCTGAATCAAAAAAATGAAGCCTTCCGACAAGGACCCAAGGATATAATTGCAGACACATTTGAAAATTTCTTCAAGGTAGTTAACAGGCCTAAGAGTATATAGTCGTGTCTTCACAAATGGAGAGCTGAACGATAAATTTCTAAGATCCATGACTAAGGAGTGGGACAACAAAGTCTATACTATCTGGGAGTTTGGCAAGCTGGCAGAGACTGACCCACAAAATCTCTTCGGAAAGTTAATGTCATATGAACTGCAAATCAATTCAAGAAAAGCTGAAGAGGAGAAGAGCCGGTTCTCATCCAAGAAGAAGTCTGTCGTACTGAAGGCAGACAACTCAAGGAAATCCAAAACTGCATCACCTACTCCGGCTCAAGATACTAGTGAAGAAGAAACTTCAGAGCCAAGTACCTCAGGCTCAGAACTATCTGAAGGAGAGTTCTCTCTACTCTCAAGACAGTTCAAGAAATTATTGAACAAGAAAAAACTATGGAGAGGAAAGGATGCCTCGTACAGAAGATCACGTCATGATGGTGATCGACACAAGAAAGGCTCTAGTAGCCAAGACAGGTATAACACTCAATAGAACAAACATATTTTTGCTGACATCGTTTGTTATTGCTGCAATAAGCCAAGTCACGTTATTGCGGGCTGCCCCCACAAGAAGAAGGATGGTGGAAAAAGAGGGGAAGAAATCTTCTTACCATGAGAAGAGAACCGAAAGAACCCTAGTAGCCAAAAAGGGCAAATCTCTCAGCGACTCTGACTCATCTGAGTCAATGCAAAAGAAGAAGCCTACTTTGGGCTAATGACACAAACTGACGAAGAAGATGAGCCCCAGTTCACTGGGAAGGTAAACTCTCACACTCCTCTTTCCGAATCATGAGTTTTTGATCATGATCATGTGGACAGCTCCTCTGACGAAGAGTCTAAACTCATGGCCCAATATAAGGAGTTAATCAAGGCTTACAACAAATGTCGAAAAGTCATGAAAACTCAGGACAAGGAGATAAAGTATCTCAACGCTGAAGAGAGCACTCTGAGAGAGGAAGTCACCCAGACAGACTCACTCAAATAGAATTACAATACTGCTATAGAAGAGTATAATAAGGCTCTCGAGCACCTAGATCTGAAGGAGAAGATCATCAAAGAACTGGAAGAACAACTTGCTGCGGAAAAGAAACTTGTTGAAAGTTTCTCAAACCCCAAGACTGTCCTTCCTTTCATTGCTGAATTCTCAGCTCAGGACAAAGGTGCTGGCTCAGGCCATGTTGATGCTCCTAGTAAATCTTCTAGGAGAAATAGTGCTGAAAGAAAGAATAAGGCCGCCAAGAAAGCTCTGGAAAAAGAGAAGGGGGGGGGGGGGAAGATCCTCTAGAACAAACTTCGTTCAAGAAGTTTATCATTCCGACAAATGAGTTTGATCTTGACTCGTCCTATGGTCACTTTGCTAGGCCTACTTATGTAGAGCCCAAGTCTAGGTACCAAGGATGGACTCATCCTCAAAACTTTGGCAAAAGTGTCTTTAAGGCACCTTATCAGGAGATTACTCTTCAGAGCTATGGCCCTTATAATCATGGTCATAACATCAAAAAGGCACCAAAAGTAAAGCCGATTGTTGAAAAGCTTATCAAGGAGAAGAAGTCATGTGATTGCCATCATCACAAGCTTATACCTCCAAGACTACTGCCCCAGCTAGACCACTCTCTCAAAAAGTCAAGCAGGAGAAATTTAGGCAACGATACAACATGTTTGACTGTTGGTGCAGCGGCAAGACTGGTCACTTTGCCATTGATTGCTGGTTTAACTCTAGAAAAAATGTAACCCCTCAAGTTAATAATATGAGGAAGACCACTTATAATGTTAATACACGTAGGGAGAGTATTCTAACAAGAGACCAATGACCCAAATGAGTTTGGGTTCCTAAGGCAAACTGATTTGTGATTGCAGGTATGTCCAAAGGGCACCAGAAATCCCATTTGGTATTTGGACTGTTGATGCTCTCGACACATGACCGGGACTAGAGGCCTTCTCAAGAATTATTCTCCAGTCATGAACGGACCAAAGGTCATCTTTGGAGGTTCCGACAGAGGAATTACTAAAGGATATGGTATGATTACTAACGGTAGTGTATCCTTCTCAGATGTGGCTTATGTTGAAGGATTGGAACACAATATTATAAGCATAATCCAGCTCTGCGATAAATGATATATAGTTGAATTTCATGCAGATATGTGCTTGATAAAATCGGTTGACAATATGAAAACGATTCTATCAAGCACTCGTAGTAGGAATATCTTTTGTTTGAATTTTGTTTTGTATAGACTCTCGTACACTAGTGTGCTTTTTGGAAAAAAGATAGTGTGTCTCTTGGTGACCAATGACATAAGAGGCTAGCACATATTAATTTCAAAATTATTAATAAATTATTCTCTCTGAATTTAGTACGTGATGCCCCAAATTTCAAGTGCGCTAAAGATAGACCTTGTCATGCACGTGTGAAAGGCAAGCAAACAAGGGCTACCTTTAAAAGCATAATTGGCAAAGATTCTAATAGATGTTTACATCTACTTCATATGGACTTGTTCGGTCCACTGCAAGTTAGAAGTTTGGGAGGTAAGGATTATACCTTGGTTATTGTTGATGATTACTCGCGCTTTGCATGGGTGTTCTTTCTAAAGCACAAGTCAGATACTTTTGATACCTTTACAAATTTTGTCAGGCAGATCCAGAATGATTACAACTATTCCGTAGTCAAAATCAGAAGTGGCAATGGAACAGAGTTCAAGTTTGGGGCCATGACAGAATTTTGTGAAAGCCTAGGTATCTTTCATGAGTTTTCCTCTCCTCGTACTCCTCAGCAAAATAGAGTAGCTGAGAGAAGGAACAAAATACTCATAGAGGCTTGCAGGACCATGTTGAGTGATGCTTCACTATCAGAATATTTCTGGGCTGAAGCCGTGAACACTGCATGTCACGTGCAAAATCGATCACTCATAAACAAGAACCATAATAAGACACCTTACGAACTTCTAAAAGGCAGGAAACCGACAATTTCATATTTTAGAATCTTTGGTTGTGAGTGCTTCTTCCTTAACAATGACAAATATCACACTACCAAATTTAGCAAAAAGAGTTTTGAAGGTATTTTTGTATGGTATAGTAGCTATAGTAAGACATATAGTATATTTAATAATAAAACCCTATTTGTAGAGGAATCTATACATGTTGTATTTGATGAGACGAGCTTGCTGCAAGGCAGCTCTTCTAGTGTGTTTAGTGAAGATGTAGGTTCAAAGATCAAAGAATTAAACTTGGATGAACAAACTGAAGAGAAAGGTGAAAAGTTCATCAAGATCACCGCTACAACTCCAATTGGAGAGGTTGATGATCAAGATAAAGAAATCATTCTAGCTTATGAAGTCACTCCTGTGGTTGAAGAAGCTCCAGATGCAAGGACTCTAGAGCTCATACATCTGAAACTCATCCACGCTAATGACTCCCTGAGTCAACCCAAAATACTGATTCTCCATCTCAAGCTTCTGAGCAGAGGGTAAATATCTGGACAAGAACAATCTTGAGAATTCCTCCATAGGCACATCAACAAGCTGCCTTCCCACTAAGAGATGAAACTCCAACTCATCCCACCCCAGCCTCGCCTCACCATCCAAAAGGAAGGTCGCTATGGTGGTCTTCTGCCACTCCTCAGTTAACGTGGACGTCAAGACACTCCTTATCATAGAGAGCCAGTCCTCAGCTTGAGCTATCTCTCTATAGCTCTCCCCGGCTCTACCTGATCCACTGCCACACGCTCCACCACTCTCGGCTCTGCCACCCTAACCAGTTCTTGCTCAACAACAGGTGGTGCGTGGTGAAATTGCCCTGTAGGTTGGGCATTTATCATCGCAAAGACTGCTTCAGCCACCAACCTGATGGTTTCCACTGAAGGAGGTGTTGTGGGCATGTCCCTCGGTGCACTACTTTCCGCCGATTGCGGACGCTTCTACTAACCAGCACCGCTCCTAACTGCCTATAATAGCAAAGACCCATGATTAGACGATAAACAAATTGCTAAAAGCAATCATTGGAACACTCAGGTTCCACAAAACAAGTGTATTTTTCATTCCTAAGTGGACATTCATGGGTTCTTTTTGATGTTATAACGATGACACACACATGTGCTCACCACCCCTTAAAAGAATTTGCCCACGAATTCATTTAAGTCTGACCGTAACCAGAAGTCTGATACCAAATTATAACACCCACATCCATCGTATGACATATAGTAGAAGGTTCAGCTGAAACCCGACGCCATATACCACGAATAGTCGGAAGGGTTACGTATGAATAACCAAACTATCCAATTAAGACTACTCGTCCTAACACAGAGCATTCTAGCGGAAGCTTTTAAACAGATGAAAGAACCTATAATAGTAATCCAATAATCATGAATGTCCACAACCACTACAACTGGAATGAAATACAAATACACTAAACGACACTTGGACTTATGTCCTTACAAGAGTTCACTTGGCAATAAAATGTTTTTCATACATCGGCTCGCAGTGTAACGCCCCGAAACTCAAAAGAGCGACGGGGGACGTTTTGGGCTAGATTTGGAATCTGGTAGTAGGCACACGGCCTGGGACACGGGCGTGTCCCAGGGCGTGTCAGGCTGGGTTCGACGTTTTGGTCGAGAGGTCGACGATTTTGGAGTCGACGATCGTCGAGCAGAGAACACGGCCTGCGACATGGGCGTGTCACAGGGCGTGTCAAGCCCGTGTCAACGATCGGCCCAGGGTGTCGACGAATTTCGCTCGACGAAGTGTCGAGACATGGCACACGGCCTGCGACACGGGCGTGTTGCAGGGCGTGTCGTCCCGTGTCGACACTCGTCCCGGGGAGTCGACGAATTTTGCTCGACGATGTATCGAGACAAGGCACACGGCCTAGGACACGGGCGTGTCCAAGGCCGTGTCGGGTGTCGACAAGCTTCACTCGACGAAGTGTCGAGTGTCGAGACAGTGAATACGGCCTGGAGCCTAGGCGTGTTCGGGTAGACACGAGTTAGGACACGGGCGTGTCCAAGAACCCGTGTTGTTCTCGGGTTGTTTTCGGGATAAATCGATGGGGACACACGGCCGACCACACGGCCGTGTCAGTTGGAACACGGGCGTGTCAGTTCAAACACGGGCGTGTCGGGTGCCCGTGTTTTGTTCCAGGCGCGTCGATTTTGACGGCAAATGAGGGACACGACCCTGGACACGGGCGTGTGCCAGGCCGTGTTCGGTCCAGATTATATTTTCAGGCCTCAATCAAAGCCGTTCGTTTCTTTAATCTAAGATCCAACGGCTGGGGGTTGTTCCTGAGGGGATATACACGGGATTGGACCCTTAAAACCCTCATTTATTTTGAGTGGTTATCTTTCTAAAGTATAGAGAGAGACGTGAGCCAAGGGAGGAAGAAGAAGCTAGATCCGGCCATTGGAGGAGCTTCGAAGCTCCAAATCGCGAGCCGACTTCGGATCTACGGAGGCAAAGAGAGTGCGGTGCTTTTCATCCGCTTACTTTTCCATGGCGCCAAAAAGGAACGCTAGGGTAACGATTTTCTTCTTGAGCATGTTAAGCTCTCATTTTTTGCATAGGAAGCCCGCTCTCACAAGTTTGCGGTGAGTTGGATGCGTTCCTTCGGGTAGATATGTAAAGTCCCCGCTGTGTAGAGTCCGCAAATGGAAACGGACATAGACATGATGTGTGAAGCCTATCCGGATATGTTGGTCTGGATCGGTGATGTTGCATTGCATAAATGCCGGAGAAGACTCCGTGCGAATGTTTATTTTTCGGGTTTTTCTACGTGGTAGATTGCAACAGGGAGCCTTGGGGATTAACTCAAAGGTGCACCCGGAAAACTGGACCGGTGCGTGATCCTGCAAAACTTGTGGGCCTGGAGACAATTTGAACATAACTGGGTTATGTGTTGTGTGTAAACGATTTGGGACTCGGGAGAAGTTTGACCCGCGCATATGGTTTAAATTAATGTTGCGGTGTGAGCAACGGGTCAGGCGGAACCGTACCTGCTCTATGTCGTTCGGTTAAAGAGACCTAAAGTTAACGTGGCACTTACCGTTGGCATAGATTGAGGGTCTTAGGTAGTGGCTAGAAATACCAAATGATCACGAGAGATTGTCGTCATGGGGACGGTGGTGAGTCGGCAGGCTTATACTGTGATCACCGAGAATGTGCCCTGAGAGCACGGGGCGTGTGGCCGTACGTGCCAACGCCTTGTGATGTGATGTAGTTATTTACTGCTTGGTTATGCTAATATAATGCAGGGAAGGAGCATCGCCGCCCCGAGTTGGGGGCGGGATCGTTATAATTTGGTCAGCATTGCTGACCGTTACTTTTGTTTACCACCGTGCGGTGGATTGTGCTTGCAGGTGCTGCGGGACCAAGCGGTCAATAGCGAGCTAAAGCCCAAAGTGCGAAGCCGGCCCTCGAAGGCCTAATTAGAGTGTTTTACTTGCTTTTGATCATGTATGACTGGCCTGCGTGCCGTGTTATGGAAAACATGTAATATGAAGTAAACCCTTTTTGTAAGGCCTTAAGGCCAGTATTTGTGTATATACTACATTCCTATTTTGTGTTAGTGGACATTCATGCTTTTGAGCTGGGTTCTTTATTGCAACTTATTAAACTGCTTCCGCTAAAATGCTCTGTGTAGGACGTTATGATTGGTTGGATGGTTTCCATTGAGTAATCACCCGATCTGTCTGTGGTATATGGCGTCGGGCCCCGGCCGGACCTACTGCTATATGCCATTTGATGGATAGGGTGTGTTACAATTTGGTATCAGACTCCTGGTTTCGGTCCGGCTTAAAATGAATTCGTGGACGAATTTTTTTTAAGGGGTGGTGAGGACATGTTTGTGCGTCATCGTTATAACAATAAAAGAACCCATGAATGTCCACTTAGGAATGACAATACACGTGTTTGGGGAACCTGCGTGTTCCTATATTGCTGTTTGCAATTTTATGTGGTCGCTTAATGGTGTTTTGTACCACTATAGGTGACCAGAAGCGGTGCTGGGCCGCCAGAATGTCCGGTTTCTGAGGAGTATAGTGCACCCGGTGAGGTGTTTGAGACCCCTCCTTCGTATGAAACCGTAAGAAAGATCGTTGAAGCAGTGTTCAATGTGGCGAGCGCACAGCATGGAAGTAATGTACAACCCTGTGCCCCTGTTGTGGCTTCAACGCCGGGTGGCGTGATGGAGCAGATGACTTTTGGTAGACCATCGGGGCAGCAGCTGAATATGCATTTAGTGCAGGGAGCGCATACAGTTGATGAATATTTACAAGCATTTCTTATGGTAAGCCGCTACCCATGCTTCGAGTTGGATTATGAGCAAGTGATAGTCGATAGATTTTATAATGGCCTGCGCGCCGAGTTACGAGTTCTATTGCTTGGACCAAGGTTATTGGGATTCCGAGCCTTGGTGGAATCAGCTTGATCTTTGGAGGTAGATTTGAGGAAGACTCTCCCGATGCCAGCGACCATGGTATCGAACTATGCAAGCCCTATATGAGCTGCATCTGGTAGAATGCTGGAGAAGGGGGCTACGACATCGACTAGCAAAGCTACTTCCACTTGTTATACTTGTGGAAAGAAAGGGCACTTTGCCCGAAGGTGTTGGAAAGGTGCTCAGAAGACTAAGAAAGTTATGTCAGGAGCAGTTGAGGACTTTAGTGCAAAGGAAACGACATTCAAAACGCCGAACACCTCAAAGTCTGGTTATCGTAGGTGGTATAAGAAGGCTAGGACTTTGGGTCTAGTCCCTCCTTTCGGTTCTTCGGGGGCATCTACAGGCCAAACCCCGGGCGCATGTTATAACTGCGGGGAGTCGGGGTACTATGCCCGTGGGTGCCTAAAGCCCGGAAGAATGCACGCCGCCGTGAGGACAGGTATGGTTTAAAGTTATAGCAGCTTAGCCTTAAATACTTGTTGCCCTTGTACGTGTTAACTTAGAACTGCTTGTGCTAAGCTTTGTTCTGATTTTTGTTTATCCGTCGAAAGCACCGTTCGTGTAAACGAAGCTTCGCATTCCTTTATTTAGGAACTATATTGCGCGTCGAAGTACCTCCTTCGATGGGAAGAGACTTATTGGATGCGTTATGGTCCAATGGTGCTCATTGTGCGCGGGTAGAATCTGTTTCGCTTAGGTGTGTTCAGGGAGCCAAAACTTTGACTTACAAGTGCGGTTACTACCGCTAGGGGAGCTCGACGTGACATTTGGCTTGGACTGACTCTCGGACCAGCCAACCTATATTGATTGCGGTCGCAAGGAAGTCAAGTGGGGAGTAAGTCATGAGACGACTTTTATGGACTTGAATGGGTCGAGCAAGTCGTTGGTGTCTGCTCTTCAGGTGGTGAAGGCGGTTCATGCTGGTGCAGAACTATTCGTTATGCTATTGGAGGTTGCAAAGCCAAAGCCTACGTTGTATAGAATTTCGGTGGTATCGGAGTACCCTGATGTTTTCCCTAGAGATCTTCCTGGAGCCCCGCCTCAATGGGAGATAGGTTTTACGATTGAGCTAGTGCCAGGTGCAAAGTCTGTGTCACGATCTTCATATCGACTAGTGCCTAAGGAAAATGGCAGAGCTGAAGGTGCAACTCCAAGAGTTGTTGAAGCAATGGTACGTGCGTCCAAGTTCTTCACCTTGGAGCGCACCGGCCCTATTTGTAAAGAAGAAGGATGAGAGATTGAGACTTTGTATTGTATATCGGGTGTCAAATAAGCTAACAGAAAAGAACAAGTACCCAATCGCAAGGATCGATGATCTTTTTGATCAGTTGGCCTGGTCGACGGTATACTCAAAGTTGGGTCTCAAGTCTGGGTACTATCAGCTACGAATAAGGGAGAGTGATATCCCAAAGACATCGTTCAATACGAGATACAAGCATTATGAGTTTACGGTCATGCCGTTTGGGCTGACAAATGCGCCGTCAATTTTCATGGATTTGATGAACATGACCTTCAGGGACTTCTTGGATCATTTTGTGATCGTCTTCATCGACGATATCTTGGTATACTCGCAGGATGAGGAAGATCACTTCAAGCATCTTCATTTGGTTTTGGAAATGCTAAGGAGGAATCAGTTGTATGCCAAGTTCTCGAAGTGCGAGTTTTGGTTATCCTCAGTAGCGTTCGTCGGTCATATAGTGAGTGGAGAGGGTATTGCGGTGGATCCGACGAAGATTGTTGCAATACGGGAGTGGCCTGAGCTTTCTACCGTAGCGGAAGTCCGGAGCTTTCTGGGGCTTGCCGGCTATTATAGGCGCTTCGTAGAGAACTTCTCGCGGATAGCGTTACCTCTCACTACTCTGACGAGGAAGGAACAGAAGTTCGTTTGGACGCCGGAGTGCACGCGAGCTTCTGAGAAGTTGAAATGTCGGTTGGCCACGGCGCCTGTGCTGAGTTCTCCGATTGGGACCGAAGGATATGAAATTTATAGCGACGCTTCGAGCAGAGGTTTGGGTTGCGTGCTATTGCAACACGGAAGTGTGATAGCTTATGGCTCGAGACAGCTAGAGGTGCACGAGAGGAATTATCCGGTCCATGACTTGGAGTTAGCGGCCGTGTTTTTTGTCTTGAAGCTGTGGAGGCATTATTTGTACGGTGTGAAGATTGATATCTACACCAATCTCAAGAGCCTGAAGTATTTGATTGATCAAAAAGATCTGAATATGCGGCAGTGTAGATGGAAGGAGTTCCTGGGGGACTATACATTCAAGATCCACTACGTGCCTGGTAACAGTAATGCGGTTGTGAACACGTTGAGTCACCGAGCCCCAGCTCAAGTCAATTGGCTATCGGTGTATGATGAGCAGTTGGTGCGGGAGTTGGAGGCGTCAGAGATTGTTTGTGTGGATAAGCCATCAAGTGCTGAAGCAGTACTCAATGACTTGGCTGATCTGATTCGGCAGACTTTAGATATGGATGTCTAGATGAAGCAGTTCATGGTAGAGGCTCTGGATCGGTCAAGTTCCCAATCCGTTGTGGAGGATAGATTGCTTTGGAAAGAGAGTCATCTGTGCGTCCCAAGTGTGGGCAATTTGTGGGTGGAATTGTTGTACGAGGCACACCATACTAAGTACTCAATCCACCCGGGGAGCACAAAGATGCCGCGATGTCAAGAAACTATTTTGGTGGCCGGGTTTGAAGAAAGATGGGGCACTCTACGTGGCGAATTGCCAAACTTGCGCCTTGGTGAAGGCGGAATACCAAAAGCCAGGAGGATTATTGAAGTCCTTGCCTATTCCGGAGTGCAAATCCGACGACATCTCTATGGATCAGTTATCAAAGGTGTCGCATTTTATTCCGCATAGGAAGGATGATCCGTTGGAGAAGTTGGCAAAACTGTATGTGGAGAATATAGTGCGGCTTCACGGTGTGCCTCACAGCATCGTGAGTGACTGAGATGTGTGGTTCACGTCCAATGATTGGAGGCTTGTGCAGCAAATGTTGGGAACAAAGCTAAAATTCAGCACAGCCTTCCATCCGCAAACAGATGGGCAGACCGAGAGGGTCAATAGAACTATGGAAGGCATGCTTCGCATGTGTATCTTGGATTCTAGAAAGCAATGGGAAGATCATCTTTATTTGGTGGAGTTCGCATACAACAATAGCTACCAAGCGAGTATTCAAATGGCGCCCTTCGAGGCCCTATATGGTAGAAAATGTCGCACGCCGTTATCTTGGCTAGAAACGGGTGAGTCAAAGTTGTATAAGCGATTAGAAGTGGAGGATACTACTTCGTTGGTGCGTACCATTCGGGAGAGGTTGCTTATTGCTCAGGACCGGCAAGCGAAGTACTATAATGCCAAGCACAGGAATGTGGAGTTCGCTGTGGGCGACTATGTGTACTTAAAGATCAGGCCGTTCAAGGGTGTCTCGCGGGTGCGGCGATTGAAAAAGCTAAGCCCGAGATACATTGGGCCGTTTGAGGTTTTGGAGCGAGTTGGCGAAGCAGCCTATCGGTTGAAGCTTTCAGTGGAGCTTAGTGGTTTACATGAGGTATTCCATATATCGGTGCTACGGAAGGCGGTGCAAGAGCCTGCGCAAATGATCGCGGTCGAGTATGTGCCAGTTGATAGCGGGTTGACAACGAAGGTCAAACTCGTGCAAATTGAGGACTAGGAGATCACGCGGTTATGCAATAAAGAGATTAGGATGGTCAAGGTCCGATGGGATAATTGCGGCCGAGAGGAGCTCTCTTGGGAACAAGAGCAGACTATGCTTGACGAGTACCCGGAGGTGTTCCGCTCAGGTACAATTTAATTTTGGTACTTGTCTTTCCTTTATATAATTTCGTGGACGAAATTCTTTTAAGAGGGGGAGAGTTGTAATGCTCTGAAACTCAAAAGAGCGACGGGGGATGTTTTGGGCCAGATTTGGAATCTGGTAGTAGGCACACGGCCTGGGACACGGGCGTGTCCAGGGCGTGTCAGGTTGGGTTCGACATTTTGGTCGAGAGGTCGACGATTTTGGAGTCGACGATCGTCGAGCATAGAACACGGCCTGCGACACGGGCGTGTCGCAGGGCGTGTCAAGCCCGTGTCGACGATCGGCCCAGGGTGTCGACGAATTTCGCTCGACGAAGTGTCGAGACATGGCACACGGCCTGCGACACGGGCGTGTCGCAGGGCGTGTCGACCCGTGTCGACACTCGTCCCGGGGAGTCGATGAATTTTGCTCGACGATGTGTCGAGACAAGGCTCGACGAAGTGTCGAGTGTCGAGACAGTGAACACGGCCTGGAGCCCAGGCGTGTTCGGATAGACACGGGTTAGGACACGGGCGTGTCCAAGAACCCGTGTTGTTCTCGGGTTGTTTTCGGGATAAATCGATGGGGACACACGACCGACCACACGGCCGTGTCAGTTGGAATACCGTCGTGTCAGGTCGAACACAGGCGTGTCGGGTGCCCGTGTGTTGTTCCAGGTGCATCGATTTTGACGGCGAATGAGGGACACGACCCTGGACACGGGCGTGTGCCAGACCATGTTCGGTCCAGATTGTATTTTCAGGCCTGAATCAAAGCCGTTCGTTTCTTTAATCTGAGATCCAACGGCTGGGGGTTGTTCCTGAGGGGATATACACGGGATTGGACCCTTGAAACCCTCATTTCTTTTGAGTGGTTTTCTTTCTAAAGTATAGAGAGAGAGGAGAGCTAAGGGAGGAAGAAGAAGCTAAATCTGGCCATTGGAGGAGCTTCGAAGCTCCAAATCGCGAGCCGACTTCGGATCTATGGAGGCAAAGAGAGTGCGGTTCTTTTCATCCACTTACTTTTCCATGGCGCCAAAAAGGAACGCTAGGGTAACGATTCTCTTCATGAGCATGTTAAGCTCTCCTTCTTTGCATAGGAAACCCGCTCTCGCGAGTTTACGGTGAGTTGGAGGCGTTCCTTCGGGTAGATATGTAAAGTCCCCACTGTGTAGAGTCCGTAAATGGAAACAGACATAGGCATGATGTGTGAAGCCTATCCGGACATGTTGGTCTGGATCGGTGATGTTGCATTGCATAAATGCCGGAGAAGACTCCATGCGAATGTTTTTTTTTCGGGTTTTTCTACGTGGTAGATTGCAACAGGGAGCCTTGGGGATTAACTCAAAGGTGCACCCGGAAAACTGGGCCGCTGCGTGATCCTGCCAAACTTGTGGGCCTGGAGCCAATTTGAACATAACTGGGTTATGTGTTGTGTGTAAACGATTTGGGACTCGGGAGAAGTTTGACCCACGCATATGGTTTAAATTAACGTTGCGGTGTGAGCAACGGGTCAGGCGGAACCGTACCCGCTCTATGTCGTTCGGTTAAAGAGACCTAAAGTTAACGTGGCACTTATCGTTGACATAGATTGAGGGTCTTAGGCAGTGGCCAGAAAGACCAAATGCTCACGAGAGATTGCCGTCCTCGGGACGGTGGTGAGTCGGCAGGCTTAGACTGTGATCACCGAGAATGTGCCCTGAGAGCACGGGGCGTATGGCCATACGTGCCAACGCCTGTGATGTGATGTAGTTATTTACTGCTTGGTTGTGCTAATATAATGCAGGGAAGGAGCATCGCCGCCCCGAGTTGGGGGCAGGATCGTTATAATTTTGTCAGCATTGCTGACCGTTACTTTGTTTACCACCGTGCAGTGGTTTGTGCTTTCAGGTGCTGCGGGACCAAGCGGTCAATAGTGGGCTAAAGCCCAAAGTGCGAAGCCGGCCCTCGAAGGCCTAATTAGAGTGTTTTACTTGCTTTTGATCATGTATGACCGGCCTGCATGCCGTGGTATGGAAAACATGTAATATGAAGTAAACCCTTTTTGTAAGGCCTTAAGGCCAGTATTTGTGTATGTACTACATTCTTATTTGGTGTTAGTGGACATTCATGCTTTTGAGCTGGGTTCTTTATTGCAACTTATTAAACTGCTGATTGTGTCTTAGATATCTGCAAGGAGAAAATAACCAAACTAACAATTCAACAAGGCAAGTATACCTATCGAAATGCAGCTAGGGGACACAAGTGTCGTATTGAAATCCGGGAACAGTTGAGTAAGCTTACTCACACGAAATCTATTATTTTATCGACGGAAAAATAAGGTTTTTTTAGAAGAAAGCTAAATGTACTAAAGGAAGAGAACTACTTGCAATGAAAGAGAGCTACTTGCATGAAAAGATAAAGAGAGCTAAAAGAGCGATTAACTTAAGCTTAGTAACGATGAAGGGAAAATGCACTCGATTAGAAATCACCTCGGCAAGAGTGGTTAAAAAAATACGATAAATAAACCTAAGCTAATTAGGGTAAAGGTCCTTGACCGTGGAGGTTCCAAGAATATTGACACGCTTCTCTCGAAGGCCGTGCCTAACTGAGTTTAGGAAGGTCCGACCGACTCTCGCCTAAATCGGAGGCCTAAAACTTGCTTTACGCGGTGAACCCCGCTATTGGATTTTACTCCAATCCAGGAGATTTGAACGTCTGCCTCTCTCGAGGGGTGCGAACAACTCCCTTTACTCTTGAGTGCTCATTTCAAACTTTCGGCCTCTCGGCTAGCCCAGAATGAAAGCAAAGGTGGAGAGTATATATCGATGATATCAAGAGTAATTCAAAGCTAAACCCTAAAAAGAAAAGGTAAGATTCAAAGCATCATAACCTAATCACTCGAACCCCGGATCATTAAGATCAAGTACATGGAGGATTAGTTAATCATGGTGAGGTGGAAGAGGGGGGATGAGTAGAAGAAAAATAATGAAAACAGAGCAGAAACGTAAAAGAAAACAACACTTTTTATTAATGGAAACAGAGATCTTACAACTTGAAAAAGATTACAAGTGCATGGAAAGGTAAACTACACTATCATTAACATTATACTACAGAACGAAGCTAGGAACTAATACAGGGAAAGCATAAAGCTAGAGCTAAGAACTAAAAATGGAAAGACATGCTTAAAAAGTTCAAAAATACAAAGGACAGAACCTCCCCTCTCAATCCAAAAAGTGTCCCTGAACCCTTAGAGTTGGGCTCTATTTATAGAATTTTTCGGGTCGGGTCACGCCCCCCTGTCACGCCCTGGTCGGGCGTGACCCTGGGGCGTGACACATTCGGCGCGACTTTTTCGGGCTGGAATTTAATTCCGATGAAGTAGTTGAGGTACACGCCCACAAGTCACGCCCTGGTAGGGCGTGTACCTGGGGCGTGTTCTTTGCGGCGTGACTTTGTTGAGCTGAAATTGAATGCTGGAGGTGACGGGCGGAATTGCTGAAGTACACGCCCATATGTCACGCCCGGGTCAGGCGTGACCCTGGGGCGTGACACTTTCGGTGCGACGGTGGAGCGGGAAAAACGAGCGCGCTGCGGCGATTCCTCGGAACCTGGGGACACGCCTCTAGAACACGCCCGTGTCGGATGTGACACGGGCGTGACCAAGGGCGTGTACACTAAGTTTCCACGGAATGCAGTTTCGGACCAATTGCTTCATTCCTCTGGGTTACACGCCCTAGGTACACGCCCGGGTAGGGCGTGACCTTGGGGCGTGTCACAGCAAAATTCGGCTGAAAGCCGTGAAAACCTGCAAAAAGCAGAAAAAATGCATTAGCGACAAAAATATATACAAAGGGGAATCAAAATAAGTACTTTACAAGACATGATTTGCTTTAAAACCCCGAAAATATCCTAATAAAATTGACTGCAAACCGTATTATCAAATTCCCCCAATCTTAAGTTTTGCTTGTCCCCAAGCAAAGATATAAAGACTAGCTAATCATAAAAGTGACTAATTCAAAAAGTTTTAATCATACTTACACAAGTACTATGCGAAATTCTAGGTAGGGAGAATGTAAAACGTAAATCTAAAACAATTATTTTGGTATGGTTTAACTTTTATAAACTTTACTTAATAAAAATAAATCATCCAGAATTTTGACGAAATTCTTTAAATAGATTTAAGCAAGGCAATGAAAATGAAAAGAACGTATTGAGTTATTACTAGATCCAAGCAACGCATTATAATTATATCAATTAAATAACAAAAATCTAAGTTTAAATCCAAAACTAAAACTGATTTACTTTTCTTCTTTTCTTAGTTGTTAAATAAAATTAAAAAAGGGCGTGAATCAAAAGGACTTAATAGGACCGAAACGTTTGGTTTAGGAATATGAATAGGAGTGGAATTCAAATATAAACATGGAGGCTTAAAAATCACACTAAACCAAAACAACGAGTTTCAAAAAAAAAAAAATTTATTTTAAACAAAATATGTATAAATAAATTTTTTTTTCTTTATGATTATTTATCTTTTTTTATTATTATTATTTTCATTCATTTTTTCTCTTTTTTTTCAATACATTGCTTTTGAGTACACATTTTTCAACAATTTCTCCAAAGATAACACAAAATTTCCTATCAAAAAAATTAGCGTGATTAGATAGGTAGGAATTTGGGCTTTGGTGAAAGTGAAATGCTGTGTGGAGTTATCAAATGAATTTGGAAAAAAGGCTCAAAAGCGGCTAACTAGTGGTAAAAGATTTTAGGTTGGCAGGAAAGCTCAAACGCAAACAAAAATGGCCTAAATCATTTTCACGCTTTTTTTAAATTTATTTAAAACATAGAGTCGATAAATTTCAAAATGCAAGTTCGAGATAATAAAAGAAGATTGATGAAATTATCTTGAAAATAAAAATAATATGTGACTTGGATCGTTCATATCTACTACGTTATTCAAAATTTGTTCTTACAAAAATTATCTAAAGACGAAAAGGAAAATAGTGGATGATAAATTTTTAGAGAAAGTAAAGAAAATAAAGAACGGAAAACCATAATAGAAATGCACGTTTTAGAGAAATATTTTACCTTAACATGCTACCGTGAATTAGAAAAACAGCATGACCAACATTTTACTTGTGAAATATGATAAAAAAAATGATTAGAAAAATTATAATTAACTACGTTGTTTATAAAAAAGTTTGAGAAAAACAAAACCTAAACATGGGGTACTTATTGAAATACCAAAATGCAGCTATATATATACATATTGTTTTTGAATTTTTTTGGATATTTACAAAAAGCAAAAAGGAGGAACTCATCCCCCAAGCTTAAAATCTACATTGTCCTCAATGGAGAAGGAGGTCGGAGAACGAGAGAAAAGTAAAGTACAGAAATGAAAGACAGAATTGAAAAACAGGTACTTCCCCGGTTTTATGTGGCAGGGAAAGCTGAGTGATGCCGCTCCTCCATGCGTGTGCGGTGGAGCTCCATGAAACGTCGGCCGGTGGACTTTGTCAGGGAATCAGAACCGTTGGAGCAGGCGATCGCAGAAGGTTCAGCTTGCCGGAGCCATTCGGGGCAAAAATTGTAAAATAAAGAAAACAGAAAAAGATAACTTGGGTTGCCTCCCAAGAGCACCCTTTGTTTAAAGCGTCGTTTGAGCTCGACGTATCAAAATAAGATTGTCCCAAATATTGTTTAAAAATAAAGTTCGAATAAAGGTCAAAGTTTGTGAGTAAAATAAAGTGCAGATTAATCAAATGTCAGGACCGGAAAGATAGAGTTAACAGGGTTGAGACTGACATCATCACAGAAATACAGTTTAAGACGCTGACCATTCACTTTGAAAGTACCCTTATCAGGGTGGGAAATTAAAACAGTACCATAAGAAAAGACTTCTAAAACAGTAAAAGGCCCCGACCAACGTGATTTTAATTTACCCGGGAATAAACGTAAACGAGAATTATAAAGAAGCACTTGGTCGCCCGGCTTAAAGATTTTTGGGTGCCTAAGATGTCGATCGTGTAAACGCTTCGTCCGCTCTTTATAAAGTCTGTTATTTTCATATGCGTAAGAGCGCCACTCGTCGAGTTCGTTAAGTTGAAATTTTCTAAAATCGCCGACAGAGTGGGGATCGAAGTTTAAAAATCGTAAGGCCCAAAAGGCGCGGTGCTCTAACTCTACGGGTAAATGACACGATTTTCTGTAAACCAACCGATATGGCGTACATCCGAGGGCGGTTTTGTACGCTGTTCGGTAGGCCCATAGAGCATCGTCTAATTTGGCTGACCAGTCTTTTCTAGATGTTGAAACAGTCTTTTCTAAAATTCTTTTTATTTCTCTATTGACTACTTCGACTTGTCCGTTAGTTTGGGGGTGGTAGGCAGTGGAAAGCTTATGAGTAACGCCATATTTAGTTAGGATTTTTGAAAATTGTGCGTTACAAAAATGGGAACCCCTATCACTAACGATAGCGCGCGGCGTACCGAAACGAGAAAATAATTTTTTTAGGAAATTAACTACGACTCGGGCGTCATTCGTAGGAAGAGCTTGGGCTTCGGCCCAACGCGAAACATAATCAACGGCAACTAAAATGTACTTATTCCCGAAGCTAGAAGGAAAAGGACCGACAAAATCAATCCCCCAGAGGTCGAAAACTTCGCACTCTAGGAAATAATTTTGTGGCATTTCATTTTTATTCGAAATATTCCCCGACCGTTGGCAACTATCACACCTACTCACAAAGGCATGCGCGTCTTTAAACAGGGTGGGCCAGTAAAAACCCGCGCTTAACACTTTGTGAGCGGTACGAGCAGCTTGATAGTGCCCACCTGTCGGTCCTTCATGCAAATGTTTAATAATATCTAATCCTTCATCAAAAGAAACACACCTCCTGATCACTTGGTCGGCACAAATTCTGAAAAGATGCGGGTCCTCCCAAAAATAGTTTTTCAGCTCAGAAAAGAATTTCTTCTTTTGCTGAGATGAAAACTCTTTTGGGAGCACACGAGCACCTAGATAGTTGGCGATGCGGGCAAACCAAGGAGAAGTAGATGTGTTAATTATGAACAGCTTCTCATCAGGGAAATAGTAATGAAAAGAATTTTCGTCTAATTGTTCTATAAACGGGTTGTCTAGGCGCGAAAGGTGGTCGGCGGCCAAGTTCTCGGCACCTCGCTTATCACGGATCTCTAAGTCAAACTCCTGGAGGAGTAAGACCCAGCGAATTAAGCGAGGCTTGGCATCCGTTTTAGAGAGAAGATATTTGAGGGCCGAGTGGTCCGTAAAAACAATAATTTTCGAAAGAGTAATATAAGGGCGAAATTTGTCAAAAGCGAATACTACAGCTAAGAGCTCCTTCTCGGTTGTGGTGTAATTTTCCTGTGCAGATGTGAGTGTTTTACTAGCGTAATAAATGGGGTGGAAGTTTTTGGAAATACGTTGACCTAGTACGGCTCCCACCGCATAACTACTCGCATCACACATTATTTCAATTGGAAGATCCCACACCGGAGCTATCATGATTGGGTCATTAACTAATTTTTCTTTTATTAAATTAAAGGCAGCTAGACAGAGGTCATCAAAGATGAATGGGGCGTCTTTTTCTAAGAGATGGGTAAGGGGCTTGGTGATTTTGGAAAAGTCCTTTATGAAGCGGCGGTAGAAACCCACATGACCCAGGAAACTTCTTATAGCTTTTATGTTCGTAGGTGGCGGCAGCTTCTCGATAACTTCTATTTTCGCAACGTCTACTTCAATACCCCTTTCAGAAATTTTATGTCCCAAAACTAACCCTTCCCTTACCATAAAATGACATTTTTCCCAATTTAAGGCAAGGTTAGTTTCTTCGCATCGCTCTAAGACTTTTTCAAGATTCTCTAAGCAACTATCGAAGGAATTCCCGAACACGGAGAAATCATCCATAAAAACTTCCATAATGCTTTCTACGTACTTGTAAAAGATGGCGAGCATACATCGTTGGAATGTAGCTGGCGCAATGCACAGTCCAAACGACATTCTTCGGTAGGCGAAGGTGCCGAAGGGACAAGTAAACGTAGTTTTTTCCTAGTCCTCGGGGGAGATGGGGATTTGAAGATACCCCGAGAGGCCATCGAGAAAACAATAAAAGCTATGTCCGGAAAGTCGTTCTAAAATCTGATCAATGAACGGCAAGGGGAAGTGATCCTTGCGGGTGGCGTCATTCAACTTACGGTAATCTATACACATTCGCCATCCGGTCACCGTCCGAGTCGGGATTAATTCATTATTTTCATTACTTACGACTGTTATCCCTCCCTTCTTTGGTACTACCTGTACTGGGCTAACCCACTTACTGTCGGATATAGGATAGATAATTCCTGCGTCTAACAATTTCATAACCTCGCCCTTAACTACGTCTTTCATGTTTGGGTTTATATGGCGCTGAGGTTGTATAGAGTTACGTGAATTATCTTCCATTAAGATTTTATGAGTGCAGAAAGATGGGCTTATGCCCTTGATATCAGATATCTGCCAAGCAATAGCTTGGCGATGCTTTTGTAAAATTGAAAGAAGTTTATCCTTTTGTGCATCCGTGAGGTAGGCCGAAATTATGACAGGCAGCTTGGAGTCCTTTTCTAAGAAAGCGTATCGAAGGTGCTCTGGTAGTTCTTTCAGTTCCAAGGTAGGGGGGTCATCATACGAGGTTTTGGAAATTTGTTCTTTTTCAAAGACTATGTCCTCGTACACTTTTTTATATGTAAAATTAAAAGAGGTGTTGCTAGCGGCCATGGCGGCTTCGTGCAGCGATTCAGTTGGAAAAGTAGAAGAGGAACAGAAATCAAAAAATTCTTTTTCAAAATCAGAAAGGCGGGTGGAGGATTTTTCACTTAGGTGTAGAGATTCAGTTGGAGGAGGAGTAGAGGAACAAAAATTGGAAAATTCTTCTTCAAAAGCAGAGGTGTGAGAGAAGGATTCTTCACTTACGGTATCCATGAAAAAACAGGAGTCATCATTAGCTAGTGTGTTCTTCATCGAGGGGGTGATGGAGAAAGTTACCTCATCGTCGCCCACTCGAAGGAAGAGCTTACCATTGCTTACGTCAATGATAACTCGGGAGGTGGCAAGGAAGGGTCGGCCAAGGATCAGGGGAACCTCGACGTCTTCTTCGATGTCCAAAATGACAAAGTCCACCGGGAAGATGAACTTGTCAACTTTGACTAGGACGTCCTCCACTATTCCTAACGGGTATTTGACTGACCTGTCGGCGAGCTGGATACTCATGCGTGTGGGGTTGAGACTACCAATTCCTAACTTTTTAAACAACGAGAGGGGCATAAGATTAATACTCGCACCTAAGTCGGCTAAAGCGTGTTTGACAAAGAGATCACCAAAGACACACGGGATAGAGAAACTACCCGGGTCACTGATTTTCTTCGGTAATCCGTTTGTCAAAACCGCCGAGCACTCGGCATTTAACGTGACATGAGAAAGGTTCTCTAACTTCTTCTTGTTGGTTAGGAGGTCCTTAAGGTATTTTGCGTACTTAGGCATCTGGGATATGGCTTCGTGGAAAGGCAGATTTATGTGGATTTGTTTAAACATTTCTAAAAAACGGGTGTATTGATCATCCTGTCGTTGTTTATTAAGTTCAAAAGGGTATGGCGGGGATGGATTGTTTTTAAAGGTGGGTGGTGGAGTGAGTTGTTTTTCTAAAATAGGAGTGATAATTTCTTCGGCAGAGGGTGGAATTTTTAAAACGGGAACGGAGCTTTGATTTTTTAAAGCTGAAGCGGAGATTGCCTCGGGCTCTTCACTTATCATACCGGGAACTTTCTTCCCACTCCGAAGAGTTATAGCTTTCGCTTGCTCTCTCGGATTGGGCTCGGTATTGGAAGGAAGAGACCCTACGGGTCGCTCAGAAATCATTTTAGCGAGCTGTCCTACCTGATTTTCTAAATTTTTAACACTTCCAGGTTAAGGTTCTAATCGTAGCGTCATTAGCATTCATGTATTTTGAAAACATTTCCTCCAAATTTGGAGGTTTTGGAAAACTTTGAGGAGGTGGTGGTGGAGAAAAATCACTTTGCGGTGGCGGGCGCACAGCATTCGATGGATTGCTCCACGAAAAATTCGGATGATTTCTTAACGCAGGATTATAACTATTCGGAAAATTAAAACCAGGAGGATGATAATTCGCAGCAGAAAAATTATTAAAAGCAGTTCTAGGCATATTATTTACATAATCCAAATGTTCAGCGGGAGGAGTTGCAGATTCCCATACCTGAGGGGCGGAGGCAGCAGTCATCTCCGTAATTTTTTTGCTTAATATTTCAACTTGCAGTGCGAGTTGGGAGACGTTGTCCACTTCAAAGAGACCTGCAGGTTTGTTTGGGCGGGACCTAGGCACATTCCACTGGTAAGTGTTCATGGCCATGTCTTCAAACAGCTCAAGAGCTGCTTCCGGGGTCTTATGGTTTAAAGTACCGCCAGAAGCTGCGTCTATCATTTGCTTCGTGCTTTGATTTAGCCCATTATAGAACGTCTGCACCTGCAACCATACAGGCAGAGCGTGATGTGGGCATCGTCTTAATAATTCTTTAAATCTTTCCCAGGTTTCGTAAAGGGTCTCAGAGTCTATTTGTCCAAAGGCAGAAATGTCATTCCTAAGTTTTGCAGTTTTAGCAGGCGGAAAATACTTGGCCAAAAATTTTTCAGTTAATTGCGTCCAAGTAGTTATGCTATTTTTAGGAAGGGTGTTCAGCCACTGCTTAGCCTTAATTCTAAGAGAGAAAGGAAATAATCTTAGCCTAATAGCATCATTTGTGACACCATTTATCTTGAAGGTGTCACAAATCTCAAGAAAGCTGGCTATGTGTGCGTTCGGGTCTTCATCTTGAAGCCCGTCAAATTGCACATACTGCTGCACCATTTGAATTATGCTAGGCTTCAGTTCGAAATTATTATTATTTATTGCAGGGCGAACTATACTAGATTCTGTACCCTCGAGATTCGGTCGTGCATAATAGGACATAGGCCTTTGCACGGCTTCCTCCACGTTGGGTTCTGCCATTCTTAAGGTAGAAAATGACTCGGAATCCTCAACCGGCACTTGGGTAGTAGGGCCTTGAAATCGCGATCTTCTCCGAAGAGTACGCTCAATTTCGTGGTCCAGGTCCAAAGTAACCGACGGACTTCCGCGGGTCATACACTAGAAGAAGAGAGGAGAAGAAAGACTAGAAAATAAAAGAGCTAATGAAGTCTCGAAAATTTTTTTTTGAAATAGATTTTTTTTTTATGTTTTAACTCCCGAACTTCCCAAGGGCTACCCGGTGAAGGGTTCGCAAGGTACTAGACAAGATAGTGGCATTTAGAGCCACTTTGCCCTTTTCGAGAGAGTTAGGTGGTGTAGAAAAATTTGTGATGTGGGTTTCTATTAAGTAGGCGGTAATTAAAATCCAGCCATTTAACTCCGAGTGAGTAGGCGGAAAGTAAAAGCTACACTCACGCACTCGACAGAAAATTAAAACACACCCACTCTACAGAAAGTAAACACACTCTACTGAAATAAAGCCTGCCAATTAACTCATGTGAGTAGGCGGAAAAATAAAAATACGCACACTTGCTTGAAATAAATCCAGCCAATTAACTCAAGTGAGTAGGCGGAAAAATTAAAAATACACACACTTGCTTGAACACAATCCAGCCATTTAACTCAAGTGAGTAGGCGAAAAAATTTTAAGAAGGAGGGTGAGAAAGAGAAGTGATAAAATTAATATATTCGTGTTTTCAATTTATCAACGAGCGTTGCCTCCCCAGCAACGGCGCCAAAAACTTGATTGTCTCTTAGATATCTGCAAGGAGAAAATAACCAAACTAACAATTCAACAAGGCAAGTATACCTATCGAAATGCAGCTAGGGGACACAAGTGTCGTATTGAAATCCGGGAACAGTTGAGTAAGCTTACTCACACGAAATCTATTATTTTATCGACGGAAAAATAAGGTTTTTTTAGAAGAAAGCTAAATGTACTAAAGGAAGAGAACTACTTGCAATGAAAGAGAGCTACTTGCATGAAAAGATAAAGAGAGCTAAAAGAGCGATTAACTTAAGCTTAGTAACGATGAAGGGAAAATGCACTCGATCAGAAATCACCTCGGCAAGAGTGGTTAAAAAAAATACGATAAATAAACCTAAGCTAATTAGGGTAAAGGTCCTTGACCGTGGAGGTTCCAAGAATATTGACACGCTTCTCTCGAAGGCCGTGCCTAACTGAGTTTAGGAAGGTCCGACCGACTCTCGCCTAAATCGGAGGCCTAAAACTCGCTTTACGCGGTGAACCCCGCTATTGGATTTTACTCCAATCCGGGAGATTTGAACGTCTGCCTCTCTCGAGGGGTGCGAACAACTCCCTTTACTCTTGAGTGCTCATTTCAAACTTTCGGCCTCTCGGCTAGCCCAGAATGAAAGCAAAGGTGGAGAGTATATATCGATGATATACCTCCAACCCGTGATAAATCAAGAGTAATTCAAAGCTAAACCCTAAAAAGAAAAGGTAAGATTCAAAGCATCATAACCTAATCACTCGAACCTCGGATCATTAAGATCGAGTACATGGAGGATTAGTTAATCATGGTGAGGTGGAAGAGGGGGGATGAGTAGAAGAAAAATAATGAAAACAGAGCAGAAACGTAAAAGAAAACAACACTTTTTATTAATGGAAACAGAGATCTTACAGCTTGAAAAAGATTACAAGTGCATGGAAAGGTAAACTACACTATCATTAACATTATACTACAGAACGAAGCTAGGAACTAATACAGGGAAAGCATAAAGCTAGAGCTAAGAACTAAAAATGGAAAGACATGCTTAAAAAGTTCAAAAATACAAAGGACAGAACCTCCCCTCTCAATCCAAAAAGTGTCCCTGAACCCTTAGAGTTGGGCTCTATTTATAGAATTTTTCGGGTCGGGTCACGCCCCCCTGTCACGCCCTGGTCGGGCGTGACCCTGGGGCGTGACACATTCGGCGTGACTTTTTCGGGCTGGAATTTAATTCCGACGAAGTAGTTGAGGTACACGCCCACAAGTCACGCCCTGGTAGGGCGTGTACCTGGGGCGTGTTCTTTGCGGCGTGACTTTGTTGAGCTGTAATTGAATGCTCGAGGTGACGGGCGGAATTGCTGAAGTACACGCCCACATGTCACGCACGGGTCAGGCGTGACCCTGGGGCGTGACACTTTCGGTGCGACGGTGGAGCGGGAAAAACGAGCGCGCTGTGGCGATTCCTCGGAACTTGGGGACACGCCTCTAGAACACGCCCGTGTCGGATGTGACACGGGCGTGTACACTAAGTTTCCACGGAATGCAGTTTCGGACCAATTGCTTCATTCCTCTGGGTTACACGCCCTAGGTACACGCCCGGGTAGGGCGTGACCTTGGGGCATGTCACAGCAAAATTCGGCTGAAAGCCGTGAAAACCTGCAAAAAGCAGAAAAAATGCATTAGCGACAAAAATATATACAAAGGGGAATCAAAATAAGTACTTTACAAGACATGATTTGCTTTAAAACCCCGAAAATATCCTAATAAAATTGACTGCAAACCGTATTATCAACTGCTTCCGCTAGAATGCTCTGTGTAGGACGTTATGATTGGTTGGATGGTTTCCATTGAGTAACCACCCGGTCTGTCTGTGGTATATGGCGTCGGGCCCCGGCCGGACCTACTGCTATATACCATTTGACGGATAGGGGGTGTTACACGCAGGCCGATCACACATGACAAAATAAAGAACAACTATTCGCTTTGGCCTTCTAGGGCCAGCACAGCAACATGGGCTCTAGCCCGCTATTTGGCACTCGGCTCCGCAACCCCTACAAGCGACATTCCACCGCACGGTGGCAAACAAAGCAATGGTCAGCTAAAGCCGACCAAATTATAACAACCCCGCCCCTAACTCGGGATGTCGATGCTCCTTACCTGCAATTCATTAGCCCAGCTAAATAATATAGAACAAGCATACTACGCCACAGGTGTAGGCTCGCACGACCAAACACCCCGTGCACTCAGGGCACATTATCGGTGAATACTGACACTTCAGTGTCTTCACCACCACACCCAGGATGGCAACCTCGTGAGCAACTAGCCTTTCTGACCACCGTCTATGGCTCCCGACTATGCCAACGGCCAGTCCCCTTTTTGGGTCTGTCGCACCGAACCACATAGCACAGGTTCGATTCCACTTGCTCGTTGCTCACACTGTGTAGTTCACATTAAGACGTACACACGAGCCAAGCTTCTCTCGAATCCTGCCATTCCAAACATTCACATTACCCAGTTATGTTCAAGGCCAGTTCCATGACAACTAAGTTAGCAGAACAACGATTCCGCCCAGTTTTCCGGGTGTGCCTTGTAGTTAATCCCCAAGGATCCCTGCTGCAATCTACCACATAGAAACCCGAAAACCTAAAGCACGGAGTCTTCTCCAGCAAACAATAACAAATGCAACATCACCGACCCAGACTAACATGTTCGGGTAGGCTTCACACACAATGCCTATGTCCGTACTTCGATTCTGGACTCTATATGCAACACAAGGGGGACTATTCACGTCAACCGCAGGGAACACCGCACACTATCCGCTCACTCGCGGGAGCGGGTCTCGCAATGCAAAAAGGAAGAGAGCTTCACATGCTCAAGTAGAGAATGGTTACCCTTGTAGTATACTTTTGCGCCATGGAAAACTATCCAGATAGAAGTCTTCGCAACTGGATTTCCTCCACGGATTCGCCCTCGGTTCTATAAATGGTGCTTCGATGCTCCGTCAGTGGTCGGAATACTCCTCCTTCTTCCTCCTCTCTCTAACTCCTTGAAAGAGAGTGCTTAAGAGAGAAATGAGGAATTGATCCTCTATTTCCGACCTTAACAGAGCAGGGACTCATCTGGGCCGTCAGATCTTAATTAAAGAAATCGAACGGCTCTGATCCGCTCAAAAATCCTCAAACCTGGGCCGAACACGGCCTTGCACACGTCGTGTCCTAGGCCGTGTGCCTCAATCCAGGCACGATCGTCGAACGTAGAAAAACCACACGGCCAAGACATGCCCGTGTCTCAACCTGACACGCCCGTATCGGGTCCTCGACACGCCCGTGACCGGTGGCGTGTCACATATAACTGCCACGCCAACTGACACACCCTCCTGAACATGGGTAGGGACACGGGTATGAACATGCCCGTGTCACCCCAGACACGCCCGTGTCAAAACAGTGCATAACCCATATTTCCTGCCGTATTCTTCTCTGGACACAGACGACCAAACACAAAGAAAGACACGGCCTTGGACATGGCCGTGTCCTAGGCTGTGTATCCCTATACAGGCACCAAAATTTCTTTTGGACGCGATCAGCTCAAAAATGATTTTCGGGGCGTTACACAAGTCAACTCTAGCCCTAAAGTGGTCAAAGTGCCTTGATTAAGAGTTAAGTGACCTCCAAAGGGCCAAGTAAACCCTACCTAGACCTTAGGGGAGGCCAATGGGTCACCAAGGACCTATTAGGGGTAACCTCAAAGACCAAATTGACTAAGGTCAACCCTAGTTAAGGTTTAGGTCAAGCTAGCCCAAATTGGCTAACTCAAGCTCAAGCCCAATTCACTTGGGCTAACCTTGTATTAGTGGATGAAATGAACTTGTGGGCTGACATTAGGCTAGGTAGAAGTCAAATTTTAGGCTTGGTGAGTAGGAGAGAGAAAAAGCTCCAAATGAAAGAGAGAGAAAGAGAGGGGAGTAATGAGGAAAGACTTTGGGGCTCATTCTTCCCCTTCCCCAACCCCACATTCAATTCACTAGGACAAGGGGAGTGCAGTCCCATTTTCACCAGCTGTTCTTTGACTGGTTTGAGCCATGCTTCATCCCCCACCCACCATGGCTGAAATCCTCTTAAGGGTCCATTAATGGCCATGGCAACCTACACGCACCCAAAACCCCAACTCTCCTTCTTAAAAGCTCCACTGGACTCCAGGGATTTAGTTCTATACATTACCTGAAGGAGCCAAGTAAGTCCACTGTGCAGTTGTAGAAATCCGACCACCACCACCACCATGACAATCCGGCGATCGGCAAGGCTTCAGCCACCCACACAGGTCCTCCCCTTCCCCTTCTTCCATGGATAGATCGTAGGACTAAATAGGGTCAAGGTTCAAGCTCAATTGAGCTCGATCAGAGGATCGATTTTCTAGGTTTTTTGGAGAAAATTGATTTGTCGGGATCACCGGAGAAAGGCCCTCCGGCGGCTGTGCCGCCGCCTGGCGACAGCCACCACCTCGACGGAGGTGGTGGTGGCGGTGCCCGGTCGGGGAGGTGGTCGGATGGTCGGGTGTGACGGCTGGGAGAAGCTCCAGGATGGGTGAATCAGGATCATCGTCTATAGGTAGAAGATAACTCGGCACCGTCTGATCCTGCGCCAAGATTCGTGCATGTGTAAAATTAAACTATAGGTTATGTTAAATGTTTATTTCATTACTCTCACACTTTATCTATTTAATGATTGTAATTATTAAAAATACTTAGATGCTAATTCAGAGAAAATGGTCAACATAAATTTTGTAGCCTTATGGGTCTAAATTAATTCAAAATTGGTTTGAACCAATTTGGATTCATGGTTTGACCAGGGAACTCATTTTGGTGGGGTCTATACCTAGGGCTAGGCAAAACTTCAAATGGGTGCCCACACTTTATCTCTGGTGAAAATGACTTGAAATTTAGACAGGGAGTCACCCTAGGCCATAACTAGGTCCTGCCCAAAAATGAGAATTTTGGGGTCAATGTTTCTATAGTTTTGGAAATTATTTAATTTCTCTAGTGTAAATTAATTTAGTGGCCAAATGACCTCCAAACTTACCTAAATTTTGGTGAGTTGTGCTTATGGTCATCATAAGGCTCTGGTTAAAATTTCATCTTATTTGGAGATGGTTGGATTGAAATCATGCAAACCCTAGCCTTGCCATAATAAGGGTATTGTAAAAAGTAGCGAACAAGCAAGAACAAACGGATAGACTTTTGAATAATTGAAATTTTATTATCCAAAAAAGATGGCATTTACAAAGGTATGACCTCCCTTATATAGAATGGAGGAGATAGAAGAGAGTATAAACAAACAATGTGGACTAAACATGTACAGGGTCTGAGCGCTAGAAATAAAGAGACAGAACAGGCCGCGCGGTTAGACAGATGGGATAACCGCACTACAACTCCAGCAGGATGAGAACAAGCCGCAATGTGAGTCCGATAGACCGCCTAGTCTCCAAGCTCCAGAGGAGCCCGCCAGACCGCTTGGTCAACAAACCGCAAGACAAGACCGCAAGGCCGCCCGGTCTAATACTTCAACACTCCCCCTCAAGCTGGAGCATAGATATCAATCATGCCCAGCTTGTCACAAATGTGGAAGAAGGAAGTAGAGACCAACTTGGTGAAGATATCTGCCAATTCTTTGTCAGAGGTGACAAACGGAGTACAAATCTGTTTCTTCAAAATCTCTTCCTGAATGAAGTGACAGTCAACCTCTATATGCTTTGTTCTCTCATGGAAGACCGGATTTCTGGATATGTATATAGCGGCCTTGTTGTCACAGAACATAGGAAGAGGATAGTCATATACCTCGCCCAGGTCAAGCATAATGAAAGATATGGTACCTAAACACCTAGAGGGGGGGGGGGTGAATAGGTGACCTAAACCTTTTTAACTTTTGTTTGACAGCACAACAGTTTATCACAGATTATTACAGTTAACAGCAATTCAGAAATCACACAGAAAGCCACAACACAGCACAGCACAGCAGACACACTAATTTTATAGTGGTTCCCCAATCTTTGGGTACATCCACTTTCCCCCTTCGCCTATCTAGCAGTGTACTAGATTCGGCCAAACTTCTCCACTAGCTCAGAACCCAACAAGGTTCCTACCTCAGGCCCAAAGCCTTACACTCAGCCAAAAGGCCTACACTCAGCCACCCAGGCCTACACTCAGCCAATCAAAGGCCTACACTCAGAGTTCTTCAACTCCTACACTCAGGCACCAAGCCCTACCCTCAGCCTTTATAAAATAGGCTTACAATCACTCAGATCCAATGGATCTTACAAGTTATAATAGAAATTACAAATTCTAACTCTACAACTCAGAAGGATGAGAGGAGTTGAGAGTTTCTTGGAGAGTTCTTGGAAGAACTCAGCTTGATCCAAACTGACTTAGCTTTCTTCAAAGCTTCTTGAGTAGAACTGAATTAGTCTGAATCTTCTGCAGTTGATCCTTGATCTCTGCTTCTTGAAATCCAGATGACTCTGAATTCTTCTTCTCAGCCTTAGTTCCAAAGACTGAATCCTTGGTTGGAGCTCTCTCTCTCCAACTACTTAGATCTGCAGTTGGACTGCCTGATCTTCTTGTGTTGATCTTCTGTGTATCACTTCTTGATTTAGTCTGATCAACTACTTCAATCACACCATGTAATGTTTGTGAACTTCTTAATTATTATCTCGACTCATTTTCTGTAGACTGTGGGTGCCTATTTATAGGCTTCCTTCATGGTAACCGGCTGATCCGGTTTATAACAGTCTTTTGACTTTGCTGACAGTTGCTGTAGACTGGCTGGATTGGCAGCTGTCATGTCAACCAGTCACTTCTTGAAATTCTCTAACTGTCAGTTAGTGTCGAGACTTTCTGTTCTTAAGTGTCGACACTTATAGACCAAGTGTCGACACATGTTGTGTAAGTGTCGACACAAGTCTACAAGGTGTCGACACATTCCCTTGTATGTCTCGACACAGTTTCTTCTGCATGTGTCGACACTGAAATTGAGTGTCGACATAAGCACTTGTACTTCATTCTTTCTGTATTCTTCTAAGTGTCGACACATCTCCTTTGTGTCGACACATCTTCATGTGTAGAAACTGTCAAGTGTCGACACTGCTTCTTGGTGTCGACACAAGTCTTCATTCTTGATTCTTCAGCTGAGTGTCGACACATTCCATTAGTGTCGACACTTATACTTAGAATATTTTACAAGTTTTCTGTTCTTTGCTAAGTGTCGACACAGCTCCTTGTGTCGACACTATCTTCAAGTGTTGAGTCTTCTGGTTATGTGTCGACACATTGTGCTGAGTGCCGACACATTCTTCATATGTTGACTCTGCTGAATGAGTGTCGACACATTGTGTTGAGTGTCGACACTTGTACTTAGTCTCTGCAGAATTATGCTGAGTGTCGACACAACTCCAAGTGTCGACACTGTCTGGTGTTGACTCAGCTCTTCAAGGTGTCGACACTTCTGCTAAGTGTCGACACAGCTTTTCTGCATCCTTCTACACTGAGTGTCGACACAGCTCCAAGTGTCGACACTTTCTGACTGGTGTCGACACTTCTTCCCAGGTGTCGACACAATGACTCCAAGTGTCGACACTGCTTGTCTGGGTGTCGACACAAGCTTTCTCAAGTGTCGACACTTTGCCTCTGGGTGTCGACACATGGACTTAGAAATTTTCAGCTTCAGTCCAGTGTATACCTAACCTGCACAAATAACTCAAACAAACATCAAATACATTCTGATGTATATCATTGAGTTAGGTGAGGCTTCTTCAAATCAGGTACATTTGACCAATGTACCCAACAATCTCCCCCTATTTGGAGAAGTCATAACCCTTAGTCAATGATATACACCACTCATAATTAAAAATTACAAAATGATGTAAAACATATAAATGACAACAGGGAAAACTTGAACATGTAATAAACCACACATGTATACTTATTAAACATTGCAGAACAATTAAGAAACACACATATTTCAGAACATTCAAACTATATTTATCATATACTGTTCCAATAATGTTTCTTATACATTTTCAATGAAGTATTACAATGTTTTTCTCTTAACAAAATTACAATAAGCAACAAGTTAATTCCTAATCTAGTGCTGATCAGGTTCTTTGATAACAATCCCTTTTCCAGCTTTAACTTGAGCTTTCACAGCAGCAGCAGCAGCAGGCTCAGCTTCAGCAGTCTTCTTCCCTTTTAGATCTTGCTTATCTGCCTTGATCTTCTGCCTTTCAAAATAATGATAAGGCTTGGGAAAGTACTTGCTAGGCTCCACAGCTGTTGGAGGTAGCTTTCCTAACTTGGCCTTCCTTCTGTGTTGGACAATGGCTTCTTGTCTAATCTCATGCTTTCTCCATTCAGCCTCTGAGAACCACTTGTTTCTCTCATGGGCATTATCCTTGGCTGCTTTCCAGGCTGTAAGAATTATGTTTCTAGAAGTAGGGCTCCATTGTTCAAAATCTGGCTTTTGCTCAGCAATTTCCCTAAACTTCTTCTTGACAGCCTAGTTTCTTCTTACTTGTCCAAAGCCTCTTGCATAGCAGCTGTGATAGGTTGAACAACCTTTTCCAGAATAACATTTGGCTTGCCAGCAGTTGGACTATACATAGTGCTTACATCAGCATGAATCATTTCAAAGTCTGGAGGTGGATAGATGACATCAGCCACTGCTTGTTGCTCACCTCCAAGAAATGTTCCTTGAATACCAGATTCACCTACTTCATTGTCATCACACAGGGGAGGGTATCCAAGTGTAGCCCTTATAGAATTTGAAATCCATTTTGCATGCTCAGAACTGGCCTTGACTAACACTCTCTCCCCCTTTATGACTTCTTGAGCCATATGATCCCTTACATCATCTTTCTGAAACCGGATTTGGCTATCCAAATATCTTATGCCCTCTTTAAAGAAAGGTCTAAGCTTTGTAAGCTGTTCTGATATGACCTTCTGTGAATCTGTAATGGCATTCTTAACAGCAGCAATCTCTGCTTGAAATAGCTTATCAAAATCAGCTTTGGCAGCAGCTGAGGAAGTTGAAGGTTCATCTGACTTATTCTTAATTTCAGTGACAATTGCATTGTGAGATGCAGTCAAGTTATCATTCATCCTCAACTGATTCTCCAGCACATAGCCTTGTTTGACTGCTATATCATCCACTTTCTCTTTAATTGCTTCTTGATGTTTAGCCAGATATACCACAGCATTAGCACCCTTGGTAAAACAATCAGTCATTGCAGTTTTATTAAGGTTCATTTCAAACCTTATAGACTTGATTTCCTGGCCCAGATCAGACTGTAGTGCTTTGTGCCCTTCATCAACATAAGTTTCTAAGGCTTTCTTTGTTCATCCATCTTGATTTGCATTGCAAGCAGTAGAGCACTATAATCAGTGGATGGAGCTTGTTGAACTAGTGAATGCTGAGCAACTGTTTGTAGAGCCTTCTTATAGCTTTGGCTCCTCCTCTTGAATACAAAGAACTTCTTTTTCTTAGCTTGCTCAGCTTCCTCATCTTCAGAGTCAGATGTACTTGCTATATCCACCCTATCCTTAGGGCTGGATGTTCTTTCAGTATGCACATCTTGTGCCTTCTCAGAATCTAGCCTTATAGGCTCTTCTAGTATATCCAAAGTCTCCCCCTCAGCAACAGCATCCTTCACTGCATCAGCAGCAGTCTTTTCCATATCAAAATCTTCTTGATCCAAGTTCAAAAACAGATCTTCCATGGTATACTCTGGTGGAGACTGTGCAGGAGATGTCCTTGGTTCTTCGACCACTGCATCAGGTATCACAATAGATGTGTCTGGATGAACAACATCTGGTTCTTGTGCTTGCTGAGTGGCTGATGGTCATCAGACAAATCAGAATGTGATATAGAAAAATTCAAAATGTTAAGATCAACAAGTACCTCTTGAATGATGAGAGTAGCCTGCTCACTATCCAGTGTAGATGGATGTTCTACAGCTGGAGGCTCCCCCTGGATATCAGCTGGCTCCTGAGGAGCAGGTGACTTTGCTGCAGTCACATCTACTGGACTTTCAGGAGTGAAGACCACCTGTTCTTCACTGCCTGAGCTGCTTGAGGACTCTTGAGGCACAGCAGCTGTCTTCCTTTTCTTCCTGGGAGGAGAGTCTGTCTTAGAAGTTTGTTTCTCAGGGGTGGCCAAGTCCTTTGACACCAGCACCCTTTCCCATCTTGAGAATATTCTGGAGTCCATTCTCCTCATATGATTTATCTTTGTTCCTGCAGCAGTGCTCATTACCTCTGGAATGGATCCAGCCAGGTAGAGACTTATAATCCTGCCCAGATTGGGCTTCTTCAGGCTTTCTTCACTTTCTCAAAAACCACCATTGACCAATCTGTCTTCAGAGTGAAGATGATTCTGGTCATTACTTCAAACATGGAGGCAGACACCCTGTCATGCCCTCCTGGTTTGCACAGAATTACCTTGCCCACTACTTCTGACAAGAACTTGCCTTGATTGTTCATCCCCTTCCTATTGAAGACTGATCCCACCTTCATCTGTGAATCCAGTCCACACCAAGTAAGAGCTTCCCTGGTCTTAGAAGCAGTTACCTCCTCTTCTTCTTGAATCTTAGGTAGCTGAAGTACCTTTCTCAAAGACTTGGGGATAGTTTGACTTTGGTGCCATGCACCCTGGACTTGATTCTGAATCCAGAGTCGTCCACAGTTGCTTGAGTAAGAAATTCAATTACTTCTTTCTTCCAGATTTTCGTTGGTTCTGAAACCAAGAATTCCAGTCCTGAATCGCTGACTAGGGTAATCACCGATTTGAATTCCTGATCGCTGTCGTCAAATGCGCCTCGCACGAGCTCATAGCCCTCGTTGACGTTCTCTTCCAGCTTGGGAGCCATTAGGGTTTGAAGATTTAGTCTTGAGAAGAGAGAAATGTCGACACAAGAGTTTAGGTCTCGAAACTTTGAAAGCGTGTCGACAATCAAAGACAGAACCCTATTTATACCTTTCCTGTTTGAAGACGAACAGGCGGGAGGAATTTCTAATGATGTGTCGACACTGTCAATAAGTGTCGACACTGACCTATAATGTCTCGACACTCATGTGTCGACACAAATTTAGTTAACAGATTCTATGTGTCGACACTTGGTTAAGTGTCGACACCACTATACTCGACATGTGTCGAGACTTTACTTAGAAAAATTCTGAGTAAAACTTAAGTGTCGACACCTTAGTGGATGTGTCGACACCTACTCGACATGTGTCGACACTAACATTCTGAAGTGTCGACACTAACTTCCTAGATGTGTCGACACCATTTTTCTGAAGTGTCGACACTTACTATTCTGTGTCGACATAGACTTGTCTATGTGTCGACACCTTTTTACTTAGCCAATTTTTGTTCTGTATACTTAGTCTAAGTTTATCATACCTAGTTCAATTTTGAACTTATTAAACTTAGCTTCATCTAAGGGCTTAGTGAACATATCAGCTATCTGATTATCTGTTTTAACATATTCAAGTGCAATATCATTTCTTTCTACATGCTCCCTAAGAAAGTGATATTTTATCTCAATATGTTTAGTTCTACTATGAGATACAGGATTATTAGCTATGGAAATAGCACTAGTAGAATCACAATAAAGTGGAGTTCTACTTACCTGACATCCATAGTCTTCTAGCTGATGTTGAATCCATAGAAGTTGAGCACAGCAACTTCCTGCAGCTATATACTCTGACTCAGCTGTGGAGATGGCCACACTGGTTTGCTTCTTACTACTCCATGAGATGAGTCTTCCACCTAGGAATTGACAGGATCCAGTTGTGCTCTTTCTATCTTCTTTGCATCCTGCAAAGTCTGCATCTGAATAGCCTGTTAGATCAAAATCTCCATTCCTAGGGTACCAGAGGCCTATATAAGGTGTGCCCTTTAGATATCTCAAGATTCTCTTGACTGCAGTCAAGTGAGATTCTTTGGGGCAGGCTTGATACCTGGCACAAACACATGTAGCATACATAATGTCAGGCCTACTTGCAGTCAAGTAAAGTAGAGAGCCAACTATCCCTCTATACAAGGTTTCATCTATAGGTTTCCCTGCATCATCCTTGCTTAGAGACATACTTGACCCCATAGGAGTCTTCATGGTACTGGAGAATCCATACCATATTTCCTTATGAGTTCTAGGGTGAACTTAGACTGACATATGGAAAGACCACTTTCAGTCTGTTTAACTTGGAGACCCAAGAAAAACTTCAGTTCTCCCATACTACTCATTTCAAATTGACTCTGCATAAGCTTTGCAAACTTTTTGCAAAGGCTACTTTCAGTAGACCCAAATATAATGTCATCTACATATATTTGGACAAGTATTACTTTGCCTCTAGACTCCCTAAGGAATAGAGTCTTATCTATTTTCCCCCTTGTGAACTTGTTCTCAATGAGGAAACTAGATAGGGTTTCATACCAAGCTCTAGGAGCTTGCTTTAACCCATACAATGCTTTCCTAAGTCTATAGACATAATGTGGAAAAGTAGAATCAACAAAACCTGAAGGTTGCTCCACATATACTTCTTCTTTTAAATTACCATTAAGGAATGCTGACTTCACATCCATTTGGTATACTTTGAATCCTTGGTAGGTTGCATAGGCCAAGAACATCCTTATGGCTTCCAGTCTGGCTACTGGAGCAAAGGTTTGATCAAAATCAATACCTTCTTCTTGCCTATATCCTTTTGCAACCAATCTTGCCTTATTCTTAATGATGACTCCTTGTTCATCTAACTTGTTTCTGTAGATCCACTTTGTTCCTATCACATTGTGATCTTTAGGCTTAGGAACAAGTCCCAAACCTTGCACCTCTTGAACTGGTTTAGCTCTTCCTGCATAGCTTCAGTCCACTGTGGATCTTGTATAGCTTCTTCAAATTTCTTTGGTTCTATTTGAGACAGAAAACTTGAATATATTGCAGCATTCTGATTTCTGCTCCTTGTCTGAACACCTTGTCTTGGATCTCCAATGATCAGCTCCACTGGATGATCTCTTAGATGCCTGTTGGCTGGAGGCATCCTTACTTCTGGTTGTACTTCTTCATCATCTTCATCATGCTGAGTTCCTTGAACTTCTTCAGCTCCTGGTACATGTAGTTCTCCCCCTGGACATAAGCCATCTTCCTCTACTTGCTGTCTTGCAGCGGTACATCTTCTATGGTTAGCTTGTCCATCTTCTTAGAAAGACCTGTGGGGCTGCACACACTACTAGACAACTCATTGTTAATAAGAAGTGTCTCATCAAAAACTACATGCACAGACTCCTCTACAACTTGTGTAGTCAAGTTGTAGACTCTATAAGACTTACTATTACTGCTGTACCCAACAAACACTCCCTCTTGGGATTTGGCAGCAAACTTAGTTAAGTAAGTCTTCCCATTGTTAAGTATGAAGCATTTACAACCAAAAATCCTGAAATAGGATTGGTTTGGTTTCCTGCCTTTCACTACTTCATAGGGTGTCTTGTTTAACCTTTTAGTTATGGTAGCTCTATTTATTACATGGCATGCAGTGTTACTGCTTCAGCCCAGAAATATTCTGGTAGTGAAGAATCACTTAATAGAGTCCTACCAGCTTCTATCAAGGTTCTATTTTTCCTTTCAGCAATGCCATTTTGCTGAGGTGTTCTTGGTGAAGAGAATTCTTGAAATATCCCATAGTCTTCACATAGTTTTGTCATGCTTTCAGATTGAAACTCTGTACCATGGTCACTTCTAATTTTGACCACTGTACAGTTCAATTCATTCTGAATTTGCTTAACAAAACTGTGGAAGACACTAGGTGTTTCAGATTTCTGCTTTAAGAAGAACACCCAGGAAAATCTTGAGTAGTCATCAACAACTACAAAGGTGTAGACCTTCCTACCTAAGCTGTGAACTGGCATTGGACCAAATAGATCCATATGCAAGAGGTATAAACACCTCACAGCATCCTTGTTGTCAATGCTTCTAAAGGTGGATTTAGTCTGCTTGCCCTTTTGACAAGCTGAGCAAATGCCATCTTTGACACACTTAACTTGAGGACCATTCCTCACTAACTCTTCACTAAAGAGTTTGCCAATAGTCTTGTAATTAAGATGAGCAAGCCTCTTGTGCCATTTGACACATTGAGAGACTGTCTCATCAGCTACAAGACAAACTGGAGAACTATTGTTCTCAACCATAATGTCTAAACAATAGACATTTCTCTTCCTATAACCTGTCAAAATGATCTTTTGATCACTAGACCTCTTGATATGACAACCATTTTTAACAAATGAGATGTCATACCCTACATCACTTAATTGACTTATACTAATGAGGTTATGTTTCAAACCTTTAACATAAGCCACTTGAGTAATGGTAACTAAGTTAGAAGATATGTTACCAAACCCTTTGATGATTCCTTTTTCTGAACCACCAAAGGTCACCTTTGGACCATTCTTGATTGGAATGAAATCCTTCAGTAGTCCCCTAGTTCCAGTCATGTGTCTGGAACATCCACTATCCAAGTACCATGTTGGGGTATGGCCACTTGGATTCTCCTGCAAAACAAATTACTGAACCTTAGAACCCAATGGTTTCTTGGGTCCTTGGTAACTGTTAGCTTGCAACTTAACAAGGCTACCTACTGGCTTTCCACCAGGTATCTTGTTACTACCTTTGGCACTAACATTGTGCCAACAGTCCAAAGCAAAGTGGCCAACTTTGCCACAGCACCAACATTCAAATTTGTTGTACCTTTGCTTAGGTACAGACTTGGCTGTCTTAACTACAGCAGTCTTAGTGAATGTTGGGGCTTTGCCCTTGGACTTGGACTGATTCTGAACAGTCCTTGCTGGATTAACAATTCCCAGTCCAGTCTTTCCTTTATGATGAACAAAATCATCAATCAAGGGTAGCACTGATTTAGGTTTTGAAAACCTAGCTACTAGCTCTTTCTCCTTCTGAAGATTAATCTCCAGTTTCTTAATTTGATCATTCTTAAATGTAATGGTACCCATTTGAATCACAGTAATGTGTTTCAGCCTGGCCACTTCATTTAGTTTTTGATCATAATTCTTCTCATAATCTATTGCAGCTGTCTTGAGATCAGCAATTTCCTTGGCCAAATTTTTGGCTAGGGTCTTGCTTTTCTTATAGGCTAGCAATAGTACTTGATATTCATCTAGGAGTTGATGAATATCTCCCTCAGACTCAGACATATTCTCATCACTTGATGAAGAATACTCTGACTCTGAACTTGAACTGGAATCAGAACTTTGAGTTAAGCCTTGTACCTGACTGGGTCCTGGCTGCTCCAGGTTTTTGGTACTTTCAGTCAAAGCCATCAGTCCTTGGCTTTGACAGTCTTCTTGCTCATAGATAGATTCCATGATCTGCATGAACTCTTCTTCTTCTTCAGCAAATAGCCCAATATAGGCTTCAGCATCTGTCTCTGTGTCTGAAGAAGACATATCTGAAAGAGTCTTCTCATTCTTTGCAACAAAGGACTTCTCCTTTTTTCCTTTGAAGTGTGTTTTCTTCTTGTCACTGGATTCCTTCCTTCTTTCAGGACAGTCTGCAATAACATGGCCCTGTCTATTGCAGCAGTAACAAATTATCTTGGATCCAGTTGCCTTACTTGTCTTGGTCCTTTTCTTGTCCTTCTTTGAAGGCTTCTTTTCCAGATACTGAACCTCTTTCCCTTTGGAAGATGAAGGTCTAGACCTCCACTGTTTCTTCTTAAGGAACTTCTGAAAATGTCTGGTGAATGCAGCAAAGTCTTCATCACTTTCACTGCTTGTAGATTTTGTACTTTCAGATTCTTCAGATTCTGATTCAACTACCTCAGGAGGAGGAGTTGATGACTTGGTCCTGCTCTATCTAGGTACATCTGACTTAAAGGCAACAGTCTTTTCTCTGTATTCAGTCCTTGTTGACTTTCTTCTTCTTTTCTTACTGACAATTGCATCTCATAGGATAACAACTTGCCAAAAAGTGTGGGAGGAGGAATTTCTCCCAACTTTGCCATTTCTCTGATGACACAAATCTTGGTGTCCCAGTCTTTGGTTAGGGACCTTAAGAATTTGTCATTCAACTCATAGTTTGTGAACTCTCTTCCATATGACATGAGTTCATTTACAATTCTATAAAATTTCTTATAGCATTCAGTGATGCTATCTCCTCTTCCTTGCCTAAAACTCTCATATTCTTGATTAAGCAAGGACTTCCTATCTTGCCTTACTTCTTCAGAACCTTCCATGTAGACAATGAGGGTATCCCACATTTCTTTTGCAGTTTTACAGTGAATAAGGTTCTGGAAGGTGGCATCATCAATTGCACTGACTATGATGTTCTGTGCCCTTTTGTCCATAGTTGCTAGGACAATCTCATCCTTGGTCATTTCAGAGAAATCCTTTGGAGTCCTCTGATTTGCATCCAAAACTGAAATCTTCATAGGCACATATGGCCCTTCTTTGACTGTGATGTATATTCTAGGGTCAGAGGCTTCCATAAACAGCCTAACCCTCTCTTTCCAGATCCCAAAGATCTCTTTTCTGCATATAGGTAGTTTCATTGAACCCAACTCCTTATGATTCTCTGAAGAACCCATGTTCTTGATTTTCTTGAAACTGTTTCCTGTTTCCTGACTTACTGAATCTGCCAAACTGGATCTCCTCAGACAGTTAGTCCTGATTTTGAGGAACCTGGCTCTGATACCACTTGAAAGATATGGTACCTAAACACCTAGAGGGGGGGGGGGGTGAATAGGTGACCTAAACCTTTTTAACTTTTGTTTGACAGCACAACAGTTTATCACAGATTATTACAGTTAACAGCAATTTCAGAAATCACACAGAAAAGCCACAACACAGCACAGCACAGCAGACACACTAATTTTATAGTGGTTCCCCAATCTTTGGGTACATCCACTTTCCCCCTTCGCCTATCTAGCAGTGTACTAGATTCGGCCAAACTTCTCCACTAGCTCAGAACCCAACAAGGTTCCTACCTCAGGCCCAAAGCCTTACACTCAGCCAAAAGGCCTACACTCAGCCACCCAGGCCTACACTCAGCCAATCAAAGGCCTACACTCAGAGTTCTTCAACTCCTACACTCAGGCACCAAGCCCTACCTCAGCCTTTATAAAATAGGCTTACAATCACTCAGATCCAATGGATCTTACAAGTTATAATAGAAATTACAAATTCTAACTCTACAACTCAGAAGGAATGAGAGGAGTTGAGAGTTTCTTGGAGAGTTCTTGGAAGAACTCAGCTTGATCCAAACTGACTTAGCTTTCTTCAAAGTTCTTGAGTAGAACTGAATTAGTCTGAATCTTCTGCAGTTGATCCTTGATCTCTGCTTCTTGAAATCCAGATGACTCTGAATTCTTCTTCTCAGCCTTAGTTCCAAAGACTGAATCCTTGGTTGGAGCTCTCTCTCTCCAACTACTTAGATCTGCAGTTGGACTGCCTGATCTTCTTGTGTTGATCTTCTGTGTATCACTTCTTGATTTAGTCTGATCAACTACTTCAATCACACCATGTAATGTTTGTGAACTTCTTAATTATTATCTCGACTCATTTTCTGTAGACTGTGGGTGCCTATTTATAGGCTTCCTTCATGGTAACCGGCTGATCCGGTTTATAACAGTCTTTTGACTTTGCTGACAGTTGCTGTAGACCGGCTGGATTGGCAGCTGTCATGTCAACCAGTCACTTCTTGAAATTCTCTAACTGTCAGTTAGTGTCGAGACTTTCTGTTCTTAAGTGTCGACACTTATAGACCAAGTGTCGACACATGTTGTGTAAGTGTCGACACAAGTCTACAAGGTGTCGACACATTCCCTTGTATGTCTCGACACAGTTTCTTCTGCATGTGTCGACACTGAAATTGAGTGTCGACATAAGCACTTGTACTTCATTCTTTCTGTATTCTTCTAAGTGTCGACACATCTCCTTTGTGTCGACACATCTTCATGTGTAGAAACTGTCAAGTGTCGACACTGCTTCTTGGTGTCGACACAAGTCTTCATTCTTGATTCTTCAGCTGAGTGTCGACACATTCCATTAGTGTCGACACTTATACTTAGAATATTTTACAAGTTTTCTGTTCTTTGCTAAGTGTCGACACAGCTCCTTGTGTCGACACTATCTTCAAGTGTTGAGTCTTCTGGTTATGTGTCGACACATTGTGCTGAGTGTCGACACATTCTTCATATGTTGACTCTGCTGAATGAGTGTCGACACATTGTGTTGAGTGTCGACACTTGTACTTAGTCTCTGCAGAATTATGCTGAGTGTCGACACAACTCCAAGTGTCGACACTGTCTGGTGTTGACTCAGCTCTTCAAGGTGTCGACACTTCTGCTAAGTGTCGACACAGCTTTTCTGCATCCTTCTACACTGAGTGTCGACACAGCTCCAAGTGTCGACACTTTCTGACTGGTGTCGACACTTCTTCCCAGGTGTCGACACAATGACTCCAAGTGTCGACACTGCTTGTCTGGGTGTCGACACAAGCTTTCTCAAGTGTCGACACTTTGCCTCTGGGTGTCGACACATGGACTTAGAAATTTTCAGCTTCAGTCCAGTGTATACCTAACCTGCACAAATAACTCAAACAAACATCAAATACATTCTGATGTATATCATTGAGTTAGGTGAGGCTTCTTCAAATCAGGTACATTTGACCAATGTACCCAACACATAAGAGCCCGCAACCACTTTAACTCACACGTGGTTGACGCCATACTCCGGTATTCGGCTTCTGCACTGGATTTGGAGACAACAGACTGTTTCTTGCTCTTCCAACTCACAAGATTTCCTCCAACAAAGGTACAAAAACCTGATGTGGATTTGCGATCGCCTTTGTCATCTTCGTAACTAGAATCTGAGTAGGCCTCAACTCTCAGATGACCATTCTTCCGAAAGATTAGCCCTTTGTCGGGTGCTGCTTTGATGTACTCTAAAATCTTCAGGGCAGACTGAAGATGGCACTCCCTGGGAGCTTGCATAAACTGACTGACCTTGCCTACAGCATAGGCGATGTTAGGTCTAGTCACCGTGAGATAGATGAGTTTGCCTACCAAACGTTTGTACCTTGTGACATCAGATAGAAGAGGCGAGTCATCCGTACACGTTTTGTCTTCTCCAATAGCCATGGGAAACCGAGCCGGTTTGGCACCTGTCAATCCTGCTTCTTGTAGAAGATCAAGGGCATACTTCCATTGGGAGAGAACCAACGGGTCAAGTTTTCGAGAGATTTCTATCCCCAAAAAGTATTTCGGGGAGCCCATATCCTTCGTGACCAAGTGTTGACGGAGGTGCTTCTTCGTCAAGTCCACCCCATATCGGTCATCGCCAGTAGGAAGAATATCATCCACATATACTGCCAAAACCACCAGTCCCGAGACCGTTTTGCGAATGAATAAGGAGTGATCGGCCGAACTCCTTGTAAAGCCGATGGTAGCCACAATTCCACTGAATTTGTCGAACCACGCTTGAGGGCTCTGCTTTAGGCCATAAATGGCCTTCTTCAAATTGCATACGCGTGTCTCCCCCTGAGCAACATACCCAGGAGGTTGCTCCATGTAGACGTCCTCCTGAAGATCACCATAGAGAAAGGAATTCTTCACATCAAGCTGGGAAATAGCCCAATCCCGGTTAACAGCCACAAAGAGAAGAACCCGGATGGTGCTGAGGCGAGCAACCGGAGAAAAAGTATCAAAGTAATCAATGTCGTAAGTCTGAGTGAAGCCTTTGGCCACCAGCCGGGCCTTATAGCGATCCACAGTGCCGTCGGGGCAAAATTTCACAACGAAGACCTAGCGACAGCCAACCACATCAGTGCCCATGGGAGGAGGAACAAGGGTCCAGGTACCCCTTTCAGTAAGAGTAGCCATCTCCTCATCCATGGCAGACTTCCAATGAGGGAGAGCAAGAGCCTCCTGGTAGGTACGGGGAGTATAAGTAGCGGAGATAGCCAAGGCAAAATACCTGCGAGAAGGAGAAAGCCGATCATAGGAAACAACTGCCGCAAGTGGGTGTTGAGTACACGCCCGCGCCCCTTTGCGAAGAGCAATGGGAAGATCCAGGTCGACGGGTGCGTCAGCGACCGGAGCGTCCGTGGCGGAGAAGGCTGGCCCGGGACTAGAGAGAGACGGCGGCGGAGAGGAGGGTGGAGGGTTGGGTGGGGAGACGGACTGGAAGGAGACGGTGGAGGAGGAGACGGAGGTGGGAAGACATCGAGAGACGTGGAGGGAACGGAGAAATAAGAAGGAAGAGAGGAGGTAGGAGAGAAGTAGGAAGCATTCTCGAAAAATGTCACATCCGCGGAGACAAACTGCTTGCGGAGAAGGGGGTCAAAACAGCAATAGCCTTTTTGAGTGGTAGAGTACCCCAAAAAGACGCACTTGGTGGAACGGGGGGAAAGCTTGTCGCGGGTAGTGGAGGGAGCGTGAACAAAGGCCGTACAGCCAAAGACACGGAGAGGGAGAGGAAAAGGTTCCTTGTGGGGTAGAGAATGGAGAAGGGGGGTCTGGCCGTGGAGAACTGTGGAGGGAAGGCGATTGATGAGATAGCAGGCAAGAAGCACAGCGTAGCCCCAGTAGGAGCGAGGAACGTGCATCTGCGTCATGAGAGTACGAGCAACATCAAGAAGGTGACGGTTTTTACGCTCCGCCACCCCATTCTGCTGGGAGGTGTAAACACAAGTAGTTTGATGAAAAAGACCATGTTGGTGAAAGAAAGAGGAGAACTCATGATTAAGATATTCCTTGGCATTATCAGAACGTAAAACTTTAATAGAAATGTCAAACTGATTCTGAATCATAAAATAAAATGATTGCCAAACAGAAAAGAGTTCAGAGCGATCTTTTAATAGATACACCCATGTACATCGTGAAAAATCATCTATAAAAGTGACAAAATAGGAACTACCCCGACCAACAGTGAGGGTAGGAGCAGGACCCCATACATCAAAATGAATAAGATCAAACGGGCGAGAGGAGCCACGTCCTTGCTTTGGTGGGAAGGAGGAGCGATGATGTTTGCCAAGCTGACACGCATCACAGTTGAGCGGAGAACTGGTAGGAGGTAAGTGGGGCAGAAGCTGTCGAATAATCCGAGGAGGAGGATGTCCAAGGCGAAGATGCCATTGAAGGAGATCTGTAGAGGAGGAGTAGGCGGACAGAGCGGAAACATCGTCGAGAAAGTAGAGGCCGCCGCTCTCAGTCCCAGTAGCAATCGTCCGCTGGGTCCTCGGGTCCTGAAAAGAACAAGCAGTTGGAGTGAATAAGACGGAGTACTGAAGTTGCCGGCATAAAGTAGTAACAGATAATAAATTGCATGGGAACTTCGGGACATAGAGAGTATCCTCCAAGCAAAGCGATGGGGTGATTTGAACCATGACCGTCCCATGAACCGGGGACGGTGAACCATCTGCCACACGAACCGGGGGCAAGCGGTCATGTGTCTCAAGACGGGAGAAGCAATGAGGGTTGCCGGTCATATGATTTGTAGCACCGGAGTCAATCAGCCATTTACCTTGGGTAACGATGTGGGCACTACTTGACGTCGTGGCCACAGAGGCAGACGGCCGAGAAGAGGCGGAGGCTGAAGGAGCATCACCGGAAGGGCGAAGATGAGGATGTTTCTGCCAGCAGCGGTCAACAGAATTGCCGGTACGACCACAGTGAGAGCAGAGGAACCGGGACGAACCCCGTCCGCCGGAGTGGCCGCGGCCACTAGGTCCCCCCCTCTGAGCTTGGTGAGCAAAGGAGTCCTGGGAGGGTGGGGAGGCCAACAGAGGTCGCTGGAGCAGCGAAGTAACAGCGGCAATGCGAGCCACGGTGGCATCCAAAGTAGGAGATTCCGCCTCACCCAGGATCTGCTGGCGGATCAGATCATAGGAATCGGGAAGACGGATAAGATAACAAACAACCAGGAGTTCCTGGAAGTGTTTGTGCTGTTCGGCCAAGTCCGAGGAGAAGGGGCGATTCTGGATAATTTCAGCACCAAGAGCCTGAACCTGCTGATAAGCCGCAGCAGGAGACATGGAAGGGCGGGCGAAGTTGTCCGCATAGAGAGTATAAATGCGGGACGTCTGTCCCCCCTTCGAATAGAGAGCAGCGAGGTGAAGCCAGGCGACCTTGACCTTTTCATCATGGCGAATGACGGGAAGACACTCATCAGAAAGGCTGTTAGCCAGCCACGTGCGGACAAGAGCATCGCTCGCATCCCAGTCATCAAACTCAGGAGAGTTACGTGGAGGAGGGTCATCGGTGAGGTGATGATGCTTACGCTGAGATCGAAGAAGAAAGGTGAAAGAAATGCTCCAATCAGGATAGTTGTAGCCAACAAGCTTAGAAAGGGTGCCAAGGTTGCCCGAAGGAGGAGGTGGAGAAGGAGCTGCAGGAGTGGTGGAGATAACGGGGGTGGTGAGACCGGAAGTAGTCATAGAATACAGCAAGAAATCGCTCAAGAAGAGGCGAAGCCGCAGCGGATAAAAAGGAAGAAGCCGCGCGAGCACAAGCAGCTAGGAAGCAGTCAAAGGCACAGAGGGGAAGAGGTCGCGTGGACTGAAAAGGCCGAGCGAACAGAAGAGGAGAGGAAGGAAGAAGCAGCGACAACAATAAGTCGCAAGCCGGGCGAACAGAAACAGGCCGCAATGACTAGGAAGCCGGAGTGGCAAGAAGGAACCAGGAGCGCGGCGACAACCAAACAGGTCGCGGCGACGAATAACAGCAGGAGAAGAGAACCAAGGAGAAACAAGCCGCGCAAACAGGGCAGCGGACAGAAGAGAAGGCAAGCCGCGAAGACAGGTTGCGTAAGCAGAAAACAAGCCGCGAGAATCAGAGAGCGCACACAATCAGGAGGAAAAGACCGTGTCCTCTGATACCATGTAAAAAGTAGCGAACAAGCAAGAACAAACGGATAGACTTTTGAATAATTGAAATTTTATTATCCAAAAAAGATGTCATTTACAAATGTATGACCTCCCTTATATAGAATGGAGGAGATAGAAGAGAGTATAAACAAACAATGTGGGACTAAACATGTACAGGGCTGAGCGGCTAGAAATAAAGAGACCGAACAGGCCACGCGGTTAGACAGATGGGATAATCGCACGGCAACTCCAGCAGGATGAGAACAAGCCGCAATGTGAGTCCGATAGACCGCCCGGTCTCCAAGCTCCAGAGGAGACCGCCAGAACGCTTGGTCAACAAACCGCCAGTCAAGACCGCAAGGCCGCCCGGTCTAATACTTCAACAGGTATTTTGGTCAAAAAGTGCACTTTGGGTTTTGAGTGGCCAAATCACCTCAACAGAGGTTGAAATTGGGGCCACTGGCTTAGCATGACTATTAGCACCTCCCCATGGAAGATGGGGTAGATTGGAGTAGATTTGCCTTAAGATCTAAGACCAAACCCTAAGGAAGGGCTTTTTTGCCTTGTGAAGGGCATGAGGCCAAAAGACCTTGAATGAACTTGAAATTTGGTATAGAGGGTGCTAGGGTATCTAAAGCCCTCTAGTAAAAATCTTTGGCAATTTGGGAAAGGGTAGGCACCACAAAACCCTAACCCTAGTTTAGGGCATAAACATTGTAATGCTAACATAGGTTAGTAAAACTCCTTGAACAATAATGAAATTTGGGTAGTGTGGTCATAATGATAGATTGAACCTCTGGTAATTTAATGGGGAATTTTGGATCAATAATTTTAGCACTTCCTTTGTAACTCATGAGATTTCCCTAATTAATCATTTGGTGATTATGATCCCACTACACATTGGAAGGTCATTAAAATTTGGTAGAGGGAGTTTTAGACATTATTGCATATGTATGAATTTTATTAGAATTTTGGAATACATATTTGCAGTACCTACTTTACAAGCTCATTACTTAGAAAATTGTTCAATGTTTTGCTTAGAGCTCATTACTGGATGATAAATTAAGAAACTTGACATTGAACATCTATATGTTCTTGCAATCATCCTTGAATTTTCTAATAATTTTTGGAAATAGTTTTGCTGCACTTGCCTCTTAAATTGATAAAAATAGGTTATATTCAAAATTAGATTCAGAGGCTTAACCTTTTGAAAAATTGGGATACTTGTGATTCTGTGCTAAATAATCATCTTGAATTTATCATAAATTTTGTATAACATTTACTTGCCTCAAATGGGCACTTCATGTTCAAACTTGGGTTTTTGATTTACTAGATTAATTAAATAAATTATCAGATAATTAGGAAAATTGTACAATTTCTGGATTTAGGCCACAATGTGATAATAGCCCCCCCAGTAATTATTATAGGTGTACTGGGTGATTATTTGGTGTACCTCCCATTTTACATGTCATATAGCTTAACTTGGTCTGCATTTAGTAAAATTGAAGAATTTAGGTTGGAATATGAATTTGGGCACATGAGTTTGGGATAACTATTTATTGGTTTGGATAAATAAAAATGAGTTCATCATTGGAAGTTAGGATGAGTTGAGTGTTGGATTGGCTAGTGTTAGGTGGTGCTCGGGATCGACGAAAGATCATCTTTCCCGTGGAGAGGAAGTGTCAAATACAATAGGGTTAGATTGTAAGACCCCATTTTTTTTGCAACAGCCACCAGGGTCTTAGGCCCAGAACCGCCATTTTTGCGGTGACATCATCCACCGGGATGGTCGGTACCACAAAACGCCGATCCTGCCGGCCATCTCAATCACCATCGACAGAATGTATAATGAATGAATGTGTAAGCATCCAAGTCCACAATAGTATAAAGGAGGAAATCATGCAATAAATCAAGTCAACACCAGAAGAAAGTCTAGGTACCAACACCAGAAAGTAAATACGGTCTTAAGCCCGGTACATGATAACCTCACTACAATCCACTCATAAAAGTAAAACTACTAATACTCGGCTCCACTCACGGATCCGGATGCCTGTCCACCCGAGCTACACTGGCCCATCTCCATCTGCACCGTACCCTGCTGGTGTTGCGTCTCCTGCGGCTGTTCCCTGTCTCCCATCCGGAGCACCTAAAATATGGTGGTCAAATGACCGTCAGTCAAACTTGACTCAGTCAACAATCCCCCACCCCTCTACCCGTGGCTCCTAGGCACCGGGCGGAAAAGGGTGAAAAGGAGGACCAAAAGCAAGGCGTAATCAAGCAGGTGACATCTACCCTAAGGATTAAAATAATAAAGTATGGCAGGGGTAACACAAAAATTAAACATGAGTGAACAAGTATGCATCAAAAGTAAACAGAAAGGAGTAGCAAAAAAAGCAGTAAGAAGTGAAAGTAAGAGCAACAAGAAATATAACCATTGATTTATAGGAATTACCCCTATAGACCGAGGGGTCGTTTTGCAGGTCCTATCGTATAAAACGTCCCATACCATTTTATACGATAGGTGTCAGGGGTTAAATGAAATGACTATGCTATGACGTGCAAGTATGTTATGGTATGTACATGCGAGTGCATCTCACACACACGACTCTATGCGCACAGACCTTTAGTTCCCCTTTTTGGAGTTAGCTAAACTCTCAGGAGCCTCTGCCGTGGCAAAACGGAGACAGTGGGTTGGGCCTCTCCACTCCTAGATTGGTAAACACACTACACAATCTAGCCCCTCTCGTACGTTACCGTACTATTCCTAGCAAACCAGCTAGTCTCCCCGAGTCAACGTACCGACGACGGTGTGTTCGATCGTCCAATACCGAGGACCCACCACTGTTATGCACATGCAACCATGATAGTTTGTTTCTAATTAAAATACCGAGCCCATTTAACTCTACCAGTGAGCCCTTAGGCCACGGGCCTACTCTATCCTTTCACTACTAATTTATCTCCCTACGTGTACAAGTGTGAGTGTAAGGTGAAACTATTATTAGGGTTACTCTTGCCCATATTATTCCTAAGGTTTAAGGTTAACCCTGGACTTCCCGAAGTCTACCCGGTGAGGGGCTCGCAGCGGTACTAGGAACTACAATGGGATGAAGCCCAAAGTTCTCTTGCCAAGGCACTTAATATTATTAATTTCTACCCTTGATCAAACCTCTCTTTTATTTCAGTGTGAATACCCTAAGTGTGTTTGAGCTCTCCGAGTTAACTTATCTCTGACCTATCCACTATATGCAAACTATGCTAAGTTACATGGTGCTCTCATTAGGGGGTACCCTAATTACTCTTCCTGTAGATCCATAATAGTTACTGGGAGACTATCATGACCTATTAAGACTAAATCTAGAGTCTCATAATTTTCCTAATTAAGTGGGCACTTAATTTAATTAATCCTAGACTCCAAATGCCCTACTTTGAACATGAAGTGCTCTCTAAAGTCAGGAACAAATTACAACAAAATTATGATAAAAACTAAGTGACATTTAAACAGTAAATCCAAGGTTTGAGAATTTTCATAGGTGATTAGACCTACCTTTCGTAATTTAGAACTTAAGGTCAATAATATCATCTACAGATGAAAAGGCCAGCAATATTATTCTAAAAATTATAATAAAACTCCAGTAGGACTATCATAGCCTAAAAACACCCTAGAAGTAGTCTCATAATTTGTATAGTGAATAGTAGCCCCTAATTTAATTTATAACCAGTAATTCCATAATCTTTGGTTAATGAAGCAAGTACTGTAAAAACTCATCTAATAATTTTAATAAAATTCCACAAGTCTTATTAATATCTAAAATCCACAGTAACCAAGTTTTACAATTTTTATCACACATGAAGGGCTCTAAATCTAATTAAATGTAAACTTCCAAATTTACAGACTTGTGAAGTAAGTACTGGTTTTATCCATCTAAAAATCATAGAAAAATTACAGGACAATAATAATAGTCAAAAGCACTCTCTGACCTAATTTCATAATTTTTTGATAATATTGTTGCTCTGTTTCTATTTTTGATCATAAATCACAAATCATAATTTAATGAAGCAAGTACTTGAAACAGACATCTAAAAATTTAAACAAAAATACAGAGGGCTCTATCATTATATATAATGTCCTATTCCAAGGTTTCACAATTTTCCAATAAACAAAAACTTCACTATCAACATAGTAAATTTTAAGGGCGCATCTATGGTTGAAAAGAAAGTACTGATTTTAATGGCCCAAAGATTCCACCAAAATTAATTTAGGAATATTTCTACCAGAGAACTGCCCCTTCCCAATTTCAAGTGATTTTAAAGTGATTTGGTAGCCTAATAATCCAAATTAGGTTTGGTGCCCTAAACTAGGGTTAGGGTTTTGAGGGGGTTTAAGGCTTCCAAATTCCCTAAAATTTTAACCAGAGTACTATACTAACCTTATGGTCCTCTCCACCAAATTTTAAGTTATTCCGAGATCATTTGACCCCATGACCTTCAAACCCTAAAAATCCCCATTAAGGGACCTACCCGAGGGTTATAGGGCTACCCTACTCTTAACCACCCCAAATTACTTTGGAGGGTGTGTCATACCATATAGAGTCAGTGGACAAAATATCAGCCTCTATTGAGGTGATTTGACCACTCAAAACCCCAAGGGGTGCTTTGACCTAATTGACCCTAGAAGGGTCAACCTGGGGTTGGATAAAACCTAATCAAAACATCTTCAAAGGAGATGAAATTTTTATCAGAGCCCTAACATGCTTTGTAAGACCACCCACCAAAAGTTGGGGGGATTTTGAAGTGTTTATGACACCTAATTAATTTATACTTGGTTTATTAAATTTTTCTAAAAACTATAGCAAAATATTTCCCAAAAATTCTGATTTTTAGATATGTCCTAGATATAGCTAAAAATAGCCCATTCCCTAAATTTCAGATTATTTGGATGTCTGGTTTGGAGTGGGCACTTATATTAAGCTCTGGACAGCCCTTTGGGTAGACCTCACCAAAATGAGTGCTGCGGTCTAACCAGGACTCCACATTGAGTGAAATCAATTTTAAATTACAATAGACATCAAGGGCTACATTTCATATGTTGACCACGTTTTCTGTAGTGGGGCATAAGTATTTTTAAAAATTAATTCTATACACTGCAATTATAATCACAGAAAACAAAAACAATAAATAGAATAAGTTTTGCACGAATCTTGAAGCAGCATCCAAGGGATGCTGCTCATCTTCAAGCTCCAGCCAAGGGACGGGATTATCCCGACCTGGAGCTCATTCCAGCCCACTTTCCGGCCACCCCGACCACCTCCCTGGCCGGCCACCACCACCACCACCTCCGTTGAGGTGGTGGCTAGCGTTTGGCGGCGACCATGCCGCCGGAGGCGGCGGTTTCCGGAGAACTCAACACCACCATTTTCCATGAAAAATCCAAAAATTCAAGCTCTCAATCAGGCTCAATTGAGCCCGATTTCTCTACCTAAATCGATCTAGATCTAGCACTAGGAGAGGGGAAGAGGATCGGACCTCATTTGGGGCGTTCCTTTGCTCCATCCGCCGGCCGCCATTGCTCCTCCTCGAAGCTTTGGGTGCCATCCGATTTCTTGCAAGGAGACCTCCAAACTCTCGGGAAATGGGGAGTTTCACTGCTCAGAGGCTTGTGAAGGTGATAGGGGGGTTAATTGTGGGTGGTAGTGGTTTTAATCACATATGCCATTAATGGCCTCTTCACCTCCCCTCCCATGGCCGACCCTATACATCCCCCCTGCCCTAATTGCACCTAGAAATGGCTGGAATCTTCTCAAATTCATCAGAGAAGATGAATGAGAGTGTAATGGAGGGATGCCAAGGGGTGTGTCACCTTAATGGCCATGAATGGCCACTTTCTCTCTCCTCAAAATTGGGGAAAACCCCCATTTCTCTCTCCTAATCACCATGAACGAATTTTCACTCCCTCCCATGTTTAATATCAGCCTACTAGGCTGGTTGACCACTCAAATTGGGCCTAGCCCAAGGGATTGGGCTAGGTCCAAGTAATATGACCTAGTTAGCCCTAGTTTCACTTTTGGTCAAACTGGGCCCTAGGGTTGACCGAACCATGAAATTTTTGTGCCATTGGGTCCCTTATGAGGTTATGACCCCAGGAGTGTGGTCAACTTGAAGTTGTGGTGGCCAATAGGGGTGTTTAATGGAAAATCACCGTTTTGACCTAGTAGGGGTATTTTGGTCATTTTGCCATGTGGTGACCCTAGGATGGTGCTTTTTGGTCTAATTAGTCTTTTATGATGTGTTAGACCTAAAAGTGAAGCTACTTCCACATGTGATGGTCAGTTGGGCCATTTGATGGGGAATTGACCATTTTGCCCTAATTAGGGTTAGGGTTGACCTTGGGTCAACTTGGCCTGTTTGGCTGGCCCCAATGGGTCTTCTGGACTCCTTGATGGCCTAGGGGTGTTGGGTTGGGGTTAAGGAGTCGAGTTGGAGCCCTAAAGTCAAGCCCTAAGTTGGGTATTTAAGGTTTATTATTTGCAGACCAAGGTGTTTTATCACCTTTTTGCCTAGGTCTACAAGGGTTTGTAAGCTCCCTGGATTTTGTCTTGACTTAGTCATGACAAAATTACTCTCGGGGGTCTGGCTGTTTGGGGGATGTTACATAGATCCAGTATAACATTTAAGGGTTTGGGAAATGAGTAGCTGATGCATGTAAATCGGCAAGCGCACCGGTCGCACAAGTAATAAAGTTGGGGAATAAATCCCAGAGTGTCAGTCTCTTGAGAAATGCAATTAGCATAGAGCGGCAAAAGTTCAGAAAATATTGTTATGAGGGTTATACTTAAAAAAAGAGTACAAAGGGGACTTGAGAGATTGTAGTTGTTTGATCTAACAAACTAATTAAAGCTATGCGGGTCGAAGGCACCACTTCGCAAGGTGAGGTGAGTGTATCAGCCACGATGCCGCACTTCGGTTGGGCGAGTGGCCGGAAAGCTATTGGGTGGAAGTGTTCTTGTGCGGAGTGCAATCAGGTGAAACATGGGTATGGAGTGGATGTGGAGTGGGCGAGGCGCATTCACACACACAACTACAAGCATAAGGAAACTACAAACATCCCATTATACATACAATAGAACATGGAGTTCATTGCAATGTTATATCATTCCATACAACAGAGGAAGGGGAAGAGGAGTAAACCAAAAGAGAGTGAAGATCCACCACAGGTCATGGCCGGAATAGCGAGTTGTCAATCCGCTTCCGGGCTCAGTCCGAGGAGGCTTCCGGTACCAACGAGCTGTCAACTCGAAGGCCTTTTAGTTCGTTCTCTAGGTTGTCTTCTTCTCCAACTCCAGTGGTAAGCTTGTAGTTGAGGTCGTCAATGGCTGGGCGCTTCGCCGGAGAGTTTGGAAAGCTTCAGAATAGCCGGCTATGGGCTCTCGATGAAGGTGGAGGTGATGGAGCAGCTGGAGAAGTAAAATGGCGCTTCCCGCGCACTCCCCGATCTCAGAAAATGACGGGCATTGACCTAAATTGCGGAGCAGGCCCTTGAATACAGAGGCAGCTAAGGCAGAGCGCACGATCATTGGCGCACGACCAGTGGTCGTGCGCACTGTAGGTAGATGATCGTGCGCCATTTCAAATTAATCCTGCAACCTGGATAGAAATATCAACATATATGTGCACGATCAGTGGCGCACGACCGGTGGTCGTGCGCACTGAATCCAATGATCATGCGATTGGCTAGGACAGATTTGCAAAAAGCAAGGGGTAAACACGCACGAGCAGTGGCTCACGACTAGTGGTCATGCGCACTACGGCCAGTGCTTACCCGGGCAGAATTAGGAAAAATGAGAATGTAATGCGCACGATCGGTGGCGCACGACCAGTGGTAATGCGCAGTAAGTCCAGTGGTCGTGCGCAGTGTTCATGCATCGTTGGGGTCTCCCGAGCAGTTCCGGAGCACGCACACGAACCCTGCAACAGCAGAAGAGACAGATAGGCCACCAAACATGCACACCACATTCCCAAGACATGGCTAAAGAACAATAAAAACACAGAAACAAATAAAGCACACAGAAACGGGCCTAAAGCGCACTTAATCATGAAATAGGCACGTAAGCAAATATAAGCAGTTATGGCTCTCAAGTGCAGTGCTAAGATGATAAAACTGGCCCAGATGAGTCCAAAAATCAGTGTAAAATTTGGACTCATCACACCCCCAGACTTAACCATTTGCACGTCCCGAGCAAATCATCACTCCGTGGACTAGAAAATAGCTAGCTAGCTCAGAAAGTTCAAAAAAAAAGTAAGACGAGAAATCAAATATATCAGGGGCATAGAAGATATAATATAAAAACTTTTTAAATATAATACATAGTTTAATCTATTGGACAGGCGTAAATAAATATTGTATTTGCTCAAAATTAGAATTCTGGAGAATCTTGCGATCATGTGTAGGAAGAAAGTAGGTAGGTCACTAAGGTGAGCATTACCAAAGATCGGAGCTCGTGATCACCTCCAAAGATATCCATCAATGTCGGGGACCATACGCTTGCACGTTCACACTCTCTCCACGGCGCGGGTTAGACTCAAGCATTAATCAGTAGTACTTGTAGGATAGAATGGGGCTTAGGCTAAGGTGTGGTAGTCAATGATAAACATGAAGGCTACACGCAACCAAAGCGAGCAAACAAAGACCTAAACCAATAGAGCCACTTAGAAATATAAGAGTAACACACCCCCAGACTGAGCTTGAAAACCGGACGTGTACACGGCCTAACCCGACCAAAATCAATAAATAGGATGGGGATAGAATTCTCAAAGCAATTCTTTCAGATTTTTCTTTTTCTTTTTCGCTTTTCTTTTTTTTTTCTTTTCTGCATTTGCAATCCCCAAACGTAGCAATCAAAAAGTTTATGAATTCAGCCCCACATTACACGATTTCCACATATCACAACAACATCAAAATAGTAAATACAAACAAGCTCAAGCATTTGATTGCGATGGTGGGTTTAGCTTCAGGCCTTGGTGAATGTGAGTGGAGCTGGATCAAATAAGGGGTAGGCACAAGTTTGGCATGCAACAGTTAACAGGTAGGAAAGGCTAAACAAGGCTCAAACTAGCCAAAATGAGGGCCTACATAATGCTCACTCTTGACTAACCGGGCATCAATGCTTCGAGAGTAGCTTAGGGCAAGTTCTTAGCCACCGAGAAAGATGATCGTTCCTCCCGACTCGAGCAATACGAGTCTAGTTGCGGCTACACACATTCCTACATTATCGTTCGATTACTCCAAATTCAGATTTTGAGTAGTACAAGCAATATTTACATCTGCAGAAAAAATATAAATCTACGAGCATAAAGAAAAATTAAATCTATACTAGTTCTACACAAACCATGAGTACTCGATTAGGAGCACTGTATGAGTTTCGAACTACTCTATCCTGAAATCCAAAGCCAGCACCACTATTTTAAAGTTTACACAAAAACAATACATTTGACTCGAGCTGTGTGCGTGGATAAGAGTGCACTCGTGTGGGTGATTCAGTGTGTGCGACAGAGATCATGAAATAACTAAACAAGAGACTAGTATGCAACAAAATGTGTTGTGTAGTGACCACAGACATGTTCTCCCCCCAGACTTAAATTCGATAACTAGTAAAAATAAGCATTCCAAATGGGAAAAATAGCTAGGGTAGGAAGTACCTATGCTCAAAATTGAGTATACCAGTCGTGCAACGAGATGTCCAAGTGCGGCCAAGTTGCCGCGTCTCAAAATTCCTGCACCTGCGATTGAAATATGCATGCCAAACAAAATATGGACACAAATATATATATATATATATATATATATATATATATATATATATATATATATATATATATATATATATATATATATATATATATATATATATATATATATATATATAAAGAACTCAAAGCACAGCACATGACCAAATGGTCCAACTTGGGTTGTCTCCCGAAAGCCCTTTTGTTTACCGACCTTAAGGTGGACCAAATACCTGTATTAGCAGTTATAATAAAGAGTTCTTTGCAGTAGAAAAAGGAAGAAATAAAAGCAGAGCAAACCAGCATTCCAAAAGCAGCGAGAAAATAGAAAGAGGATGGAAAGTGGAATGATGGTGCTGAAATCATCTATAAACAGATTTGTGGAAGTCTCTCCAGTGGGGTGCGAGAGGACAGCAGATTGTCTTTTTGCATTGGGGGTAGGGGTTTTCCCTTTACTTCGATTGCACTCTTTCTCGCGCCGGAAGACAGCGTAGTGCTCGTCGCGTAAACGCTTTGCCTCTTTCAATTTCTCCACTGTGGGATACTTCCAATGGATGTAGGTCGTGAGGTTTCCTGTTGTCGTGGTTTGTGGCCTCCTGTCCGGCATTGTGACGGTGACCGGATCTGCCCAAGCTACAGATCGCTTAATAGAGTTATCAGTAGTGTTATACAAATGAGTGTCTATAGATTTCTCCCGAATAAAACTCGGTTCGTCATGCTCAAAAACATAGTTGGCTGGAAGTAGAAAGGCAGCCGTGGCTTTGGTGCACTCGATCTCTTCTTTGACCAGTAGCTCTTGATTCTCATCTAACTCCTGGGAGAGTCCTTTCTTTGTATTCTCATCCAGATGTGCTTCTTCCATTATTGGGGGTCTTGTATCTATCTTGGTATCTGTGACACTCAGAAAATTGTAATTTTGGATGGGAGAGGAATGTATGGATGTGTTATCGAGGGCGGAATCTTCGGTCGGCCAAGTGACGCGGCCTTTGGAAAAGTCGAGGGATGCGCCACTGGCCGTCAGGAATGGGACTCCTAATATAGGAATAGAGTTATTTTCCCTTGGGCCCAAAACCTGGAAGTAAGTGGTTATACTTTTTTCGTTCACCTCGATTTCGACTTCCCGAACACCTCCCTCGGTGTCAACCAAATTGCAATTCGCTAAGATAAGCAACTTCCGATTTTTAATGTCGACTTGTAGGTGCATCTTCACAACATCTTGCAAAGTGAGGATGTTGCTGGATGGCCCAAAGTCGCATAATACTGGGGTTTCGATGTTGTTTATTTTATAATTGATGACGAGTTCATTGCGGTTTCCCAAATTTTCCTCCCCAAGACTTTTACATTGTTCATGGGGGTTCTTTTCGGTGTTACATGGTAAGGTGCCTTGGGTGCGCTCGGAAACCACTTGGGCGAATTGGCCCAATTGTGCCTCCAGTTTGCGCATCGAGGCGGCTTGATTGGTCATGTTGGTTTGGGAAATTTCAACAAATTTCTCGAACATCTCTTCCAAAGAACTTTTTTTAACGATGGGGGCCCTTGGGAATAATTCGGTTGAGGCGGCTGCGGTTGACTTCCGGAGGCATACACATCATTTTGATGCTGCCCCGGTTTCCATCTTTGGCCATATGCATTTGGATTACAAGAAAAGTTGGGGTGATTTCTCACCCCCGGGTTGTATGTGTTCCCGTGAGGCACTCCCCTGTTTTGATTGGCTACAAAATTTACTGACTCATTCAGAAAAGAAGATTCTCTGGTACCTCAACTCCTAAGCATTCGAAGCTATGGTGGTCAGTGCTTCCGCACCCTTGGCATGAGATTTCCATCACTGGGGCGGCAGCAGCAGGCTTGGGGATATCCACGGCAAATACTCCACTTGTGCTTCGTGGGATGTTTCTTCCAGCGGTCCAGTAAGCGTTGTGGGTTGCGGTGTCTTGTAAGATTCTCAGAGCATCATCTGGAGCAAGGTTCATGATTGTTCCTCCGGAGGCGGCATCGATCATGGCTCGGTGGTGTGGATCAATAGCGAAGTAGAAACTTTCGACGAGGTTCCACGTTTGGAATCCATGATTAGGGAACTTCCTCAGCAGCTCGTTAAAACGCTCCCAAACTTCGGCTAAACTTTCTTGATCGGCTTGCCGGAAGTTGGCTATTGCATGCCTCACGCTCACGATCTGATCTACCAGATGGAACTTAGCTAGGAAATTTGTGGTCAAAGCCTCCCAGGTGGTGGCTGTTCCAGGTGGGAGGGAGTGAAGCCATGTCTTGGCTTTGTCCCTTAATGAAAAAGGGAAGAGGCGGAGCTTGACTGTTTCGTCTGGGATTCCAGCTTAGCGGAACGTGGCGCAAATTTCGGAGAATTCTGCAAGGTGAAGATGGGCGTCTTCAGTGGCCATTTCGAAGAACTGAGAATTGCTTCGAATGATATTCAGAATAGCTGGTTTAATCTCGAACTGTTGGTTGGTGATAGCAGGTCCGAAAGTGGGGTATATACTCCCGATAGTAGGTGTAGTATAATCCGTCATGGTGCGGACCTGGGGAGGGTTCACTTCATTTTCGTCGCCATTTTTGTCGCCATGAGGTATCCCTCCAACTCGGTTGCCTGCATCAATATTCAGCTGGTCTCCCATTGGGGTAAAAGTGATGGCTGCGGCGCTTCTTCACGCTAGGATAGTACGTTCGATCTCTGGGTCGTAGGCGACAAGATCTCTTGTGGCTCGACCCTGCATTCACTACGGCAAACACAATAGAAGAAAATAGCAGTCAAAAAACACTAACTCTTATAACAATATTTTTAGTCATCCTGAGTCGCTCTATAGTTGCACTCCCCGGCAACGGAGCCAAAAAATTAATGCGTGTAAATCGGCAAGCGCACCAGTCGCACATGTAATAAAGTTGGGGAATAAATCCCCGAGTGTCAGTCTCTTGAGGAATGCAATTAGCATAGAGCGGAAACAGTTCAGAAAATATTGTTATGAGAGTTATACTTAGAAAAAGAGTAAAAAGGGGACTTGAGAGATTGTGGTTGTTTGATATAACAAACTAATTAAAGCTATGCAGTTCGAAGGCACCGCTCTGCAAGGTGAGGTGAGTGTATCTCCCGCGATGCCGCACTTCGGTTAGGCGAGTGGCCGGAAAGCTAATGGGTGGAAGTGTTCTTGTGTGGAGTGCAATCGGGTGAAACACGGGTATGGAGTGGATGTGGAGTGGGCGAGGCGCATTCACACACACAACTACAAGCATAAGGAAACTACAAACATCCCATTAGACATACAATAGAATATGTAGTTCATTAAAATGTTATATCATTCCATACAACAGAGGAAGTGGAAGAGGAGTAAACCAAAAGTGAGTGAAGATCCACCACAGGTCGTGGCCGGAATAGCGAGTTATCAATCCGCTTCCGGGCTCAGTACGAGGAGGCTTCTGGTACCAACGAGCTGTCACCTCGAAGGCCTTTGAGTCTGTTCTCTAGGTTGTCTTCTTCTCCAACTCCAGTGGAAAGCTTGGAGTTGAGGTCGTCAATGGCCGGGAGCATCGCTGGAGAGTTTGGAAAGCTTTGGAATAGCCGGCTATGTACTCCCGATGAAGGTGGAGGTGATGGAGCAGCTGGAGAAGTAAAATGGCGCTTCCCATGCACTCCCCGATCGCAGAAAATGACGGGCGTTGACCTAAATCGCGGACAAGACCCTTAAATATGGAGGCAGCAAAAGCAGAGCGCACGATCAGTGGCGTATGACCAGTGGTCGTGCGCACTGTAGGTCGATGATCGTGCGCCATTTCCAATTAATCCTGCAACCTGGATAGAAACATCAGCATATATGCACACGATCAGTGGCGCACGACTGGTGGTCGTGCGCACTGAATCCACTGATCGTGCGATTGGCTAAGACAGATTTGCAAAAAGCAAGGGGTAAACGCGCACGAGCAGTGGCGCATGACCAGTGGTCGTGCGCACTATGGCCAGTGCTCGTGCGATTACCCGAGCAAAATTAGGAAAAATGAGAATGTAATGCGCACGATCGGTGGCGCACAACCAGTGGTCGTGCGCAGTAAGTCCAGGGGTCGTGTGTAGTGTTCCTGCATCGTCGGGGTCTCCCGAGCGGTTCCAGAGCACGCACACGAACCCTACACCAGCAGATGAGGCAGATAGGCCACCAAACATGCACACCACATTCCCAAGACATGGCTAAAGAACAACAAAAACACAGAAACAAATAAAGCACACAGAAACGGGCCTAAAGTGCACTTAATCATGAAATAGGCACGTAAGAAAATATAAGCAGTTATGGCTCTCAAGTACAGTGCTAAAATGATAAAACTAGCCCAGATGAGTTCCAAAATCAGTGTAAAATTTGGACTCATCGGTAGCAACCAATGATAATAACTGCCTTGCGAAAGGGAACTTTGGGCTTCGGCCCATCGCAGTTCCCAGTGCCCTCGAGAGCCCTTCACGGGGAATACCATTGGCAGTCCTGAGCTAACCTAAACTGTAGGCAAAATTGGAATGCAAGAGTAACTAGTAAATTTAGGGTTTCACCTTCAGTCACCTTGAAGTCTCGCAGTGGTAGGTTGGGGCACTCGAGATGTAGGCTTAGAGGATTTGGTGTTGGGCAGGTTGGCCCGACGAGCTTGGGCTCGGTTGTTGTTTGTGATAGGCAGGTTGGCCCGATGAGCTTTTGTTCGGTTGTTCTTGTGGCGGACGGGTTGGTCCTGGGAGCTTTGGCTCGGTAGCTGATACATAAGGTTGCAAGTGTATAAGGTATAAGGTGTTGGGTCTACGGTATTGGAGTGTCGATGCACCGACGCAAATATGTTGACTCGGCAAGTGTGGTTTAGCACTTGACCAAATAAAGTCCGGTGCGCCAGCCGGCAAGAGTACGCAGGAGCTCCGCTTAGTGCACCGACATTGAGGAGTACGATAGGTCTAACTGGTAGTGCAATTACCGGTTTAGAGGTGGGAGAGGCCCAACCAACAGCTTCCATTTGCCACTACGGAGGTATCCTGGGAGGTTCGGCTCCAGAAAGGGTGAAGTAAAGGTCTGTGTATACAGAGTCGAGTGGGTGAGTTGCACTTGCATGTTCACATCATGGCATAATTGTATTTCATAGCATAATCATTGCATATAACCCGACACCTTTTGTATAAGTGGTATGGGACGCTTTATACAATAGGCCCTACAAAACGAACCATTGGTTTATAAGTTCGTGTGAGCGTGCTTATAAGTTAAGGTTTTTTATTCGGTATTATATATATATGCTTGCTAGAAAACCGACACCATATCGTATAAATTGGTGTCAGACTTTTTATACGATAGGAGCCCTACAAAAGATCCCTTGGCTTATGTGTCTTCATATAAGTCAAGGTTACCTTTCTTTTTTAGTCTTTCTTACCTTCATTTTGTCTTATATACCATAGAACTGCTAGATTAGTTACGCCGCCACCTGCTTATATTTGTTATTCTCCACCTTCATGTCCTCTCCTTTCCTCCTCCCCGCTCGGTGCCTAGGAGCCATGGGGGAAGGGGCGGGGGATGATAGGGCTTAGTTTTTTAGACTAGCGGTTTTCGAACCACATCATTTTAGGGGACCGTTGAGCCCAACATGGAGGAGCAGTCCCGGAGGTCGGCACGCTTGGAGATGGGGCAGTCTAGTACCGGAGTTCAGACGGCAGGGACTGTGAGTCCTGATCGCTAGTAGTTATATTAATTTTGCTTCTGCGATGAGAGATATGTAGTGAGGACTTGATGTACTGGGCATGAGCCCAAGTTTTTAGTACTTTTATTACATCTGTGGACACTCTCTTCGTGGAGATTATTTACTATATATGTGTGATTTCTGTGGATTTGCCTCTTACTATTTTTCTATAATTATGATCAATTTGGCCGACAGGATCGGCGTTTTGTAGTGATGATCTTCCCAGGTGCGAAGGTGTCATCGCAAAGCGGCGGTTCTGAGTCTAAGACCCCGGTGTTTTTAAGGAAAGGGGGGGGGGTCTTACATGGAGCCTCTGCTAGTAGATCAACTCCTGATCCAGAAACTGAAGGTAAAAGTCCTCAAGAATATACTAAAGTTTGTAGCCCAACCTCCAAAGCTCGCATTCTTGATACCCTAAAGTTGGTGGTTGACTGTAATAAGAAGCGGAGCTTGCATTATAGTTCTGATGAATGAGACTTGTATGAGAAATCTCTTACAAAAAAATGATTTATGACAGGAATTATGGCAGGAACAATCCAAAAGCTCCACCTAGACCTCCTAAATATTTTCCCAAACCTTTTAGCTACCAAAAGAGACAACAAGAGAAATTAGAGAGACAACAACAACATCAACAGGATCAGTGAATTGAAGATGATGAAAGTTCATTTTTGAAATTGTAGAATTTATTTCTCTTGTATAAATTTCTGCTTATATGAACTTCTAATTATGCTGATCTAATTTTTTATATATTACTGCATTTCTCCTAATTTTCATGCTATTAGTTCTTTATTTGTTTTTCTCTTGATATAATTCACATTATTGTAGAGGGTTCTGACTTCTATAAATAGGGGGAGATTGTTGGGCATTGCATCCACAATAGCACAGATTTGTATGAAGTCACCCTTGAACTAAGATGAATTAAGTTTGTATTTGATTCCTGTTGATGTAGGCCTATGCATCGACGCTGGCAAACCCATGGATCAATATGTTCTCCCCTCAAAGATTTCAAAACGGCACTTGCACAGAAGTTCCCGCAACGCACACTCCACGCAATTTTATCACGATTATGCTAACGAACGGGTAGCCAAACCGGTAGGGACCGAATAGAGGCTATAGGCCAATATCCGTTCTGGCTAAAAGGTTCAATATTATATCCGACCGAGCGGGTTGTACTAAAAGAAATCTACCAAAATTGCGATCCGGAAAATGGTAGATCTCTCCCAACAAAAAGCTACGAGGTTCGCCAAACCTTTCGAAAAATAAATCAATTATGAAGAACACGATTCAAATGAAAGAACCCACAATGTATTTTCAAGCTTAGAAATCCAATGCTAAAATTGGCTGCCACAAAAAAAACTATCAAGAGGGAAACACTCGGGAGTAGAAGTTTCGTTACCCAAGTCGGAATGGATGATTCCGACTATCTCGCTTGGATTGCTCGTCCACGGTTCCGTCAGAGTTACGCCGGATGGAGCAAAGTTCTTCCGCCGTCGTCGCGTCACGCTCATGGTGGTTGGATGAAGAGTTGAAAGGGGAAGGGGAGGGGGTTCGGTTTTGTTGTGGTTGGAGGTGGTGGATGAGAGAAGGGTTTGTGTTTGGCGGCGGTTTGGAGTGGAGGAGGTTTGGTGGCCGGGTGCTGAAGGGGGAAGAGGGAGAGATGTGTGCGGCTAGAAGAGGGAGGAGGGTTGATGGTCGAGAGCTGAAAGGGGCAGAGGGAGAGATGAGGGTGGATAGAAGAGGGAGGAGGGGTTGGGTCGGCCGAACTTAGGGCGGAGAGAAGGAGGAGAGAAGGGGAAGCTTTAGGGTTTCAATATCTTATTCCAAATCAAAAAATATAATGAAATATTCTTGGCCTTATATATGCTTACAACATTGGTTTGGCTACATGCAGCCCAATTAAATAACATGCACTCTAAAGTTAAACAATAAGGAAATAAATAACCAAGCTTAAGCAAATAACCAAAAATAAATTCACCCAAATAAAATTGATAGTCATCCACTAATTATAAAGAAGTGGGATTGCGCCGAGGGCGGAGGTTGTAGTGTCGCTCCACACGATCACCATGACGACGTATGTCTTTTGAAGGCGACGAAGGAGGATCTTCCGCCAGCATGCCATCATCCTTAGCAATTTGTGGGACGATGTCTCCATCAATCCTCCCCCGCTCGAAAGGACTCATCACCGATGAGTGGTCGCGAAGGTACCGTTGAAGAAGAGCGTCATCCAATAGAGCCACCTCCGATTTCAGGAGCCAAGAGTCATCGGAGGGGGGACGACCGCGCCACCGAATCAAGTAGCAGTGCACATCACCATCTGGAGAGGGAAGCACTTCATCCTGTAGAATCCTTGTCTGGAAGAAAGTGTGTCCGAGGAAACCTGGGAAAAGCATTAGGCAACAAAGGATGAAAATCGTTTTCGTCAACATGCAACGTACCTCCGTTGGAGACCGATCGGAGGGAGCGATCCAGGAACACCCTCAACCCCAAATCCAGTAGAACCTGCAGTGGAGCTAAACGGACAAGGAGATAGTTCTTGCGGCGGAGCAAACATATAGACGTTAAATCCGAAACATTAAAAATAGGGGAAATACCCCAATCAGTTGGTAATTCCAAAAGAAAAGAATTGTCTCCTAATTTCTTCAAAATCCGAAATGGTCCCGCTCGCCGATCCGCTAACTTTTTTAAGGTGCCCGTAGGCAACCGTTCAGGGATGAGACACACCATGACTAGATCGTCAACTTTGAAGTGAGATGCTCTCCTATGTACGTTAGCATGAACTTGATAAGACTCGTATTGTGCGGTTAGCGTTTCCTTGATGTGCTTATGCAGATTATGAATATGAGAGGCAAATTCTAGTGCAAATTGACTTGATTTAAAGGATGGCGGTAAAGGGAACAAGTCGAGTGGCACCGACACTTTATATCCGTGCACGATCTCATTCGGAGACAAGCCACTGGACCTATTTTTGGAATTATTATACGCTAACTGGGCATGAGGAAGGAGAAGATCCCATGCACCCTTGTGGTCGCCCACAAGGCATCATAATAAACCACCTAAACTTCTGTTGACTACTTTCCGTTTGCCAATCCGTCTGCGGATGCTAGGATGAGGAGAACAGAAATTTGGTGCCCATAATCCTCCACAAGGTCTTCCAAAAATAACTAGTAAACTTCACATCTCTATCAGTAACTATAGATTTGGGGACACCGCGATGGCCAACTACTTCCTTAAAATATAATTGTGCAACGTGTGATGCATCATTGGTTTTATTACATGTGATAAAGTAGGCCATCTTGGAGAAGCGATCCACGACGACTAAGATAGAGTCATGACGTCTAATCGTGACAGGTAGGCCTAGAATAAAATCCATACTAACGTCTTCCCAAGGTATGGATGGAATCAGAAGTGGTGGTATAAAGGCCCGCATTGATGTAGTGAGGAAGGTTGGGCAAAGAGGAACCCGGGATGAAATCTATCGCGTGTTGGATGTCCCGTATGGGGGGTAACTCAGATGGGAGCTCGTCCGGGTACACATACCTTAAAGTCATCTAGGAGCTTTCTCAAAGCTGGGGGTAAAGTCTCAACAGACGTCGCCTCGTCCTTGGCCTGCAAACAAACTAAAACATATATGATGCCATCCATAAACGTGGTACGAGCCAATTCCTTCTTGCCTATCAAACTTAATGCCTTCTTTTCGACCGGGACAATCGTATTCCTTAGAGGGGATCGAGGGGTCCTTAGGCGGAGTGGGTTTCAGAGTTATGGTCTTGCCATTAAATTTAAATTCATAAGTGTTAGCAAGACCAAAGTGGGTAACATCATGATCATAAAGCCATGAGTGACCTAAGAGAACGTGACAAGCATCCATCGGGATGACGTCGCACCAAATCTGTTCAGAATAAGCTTTGATGGTAAGGGGTACCAAACAACGCTTTGACACTGGGAGGGATGACTTGTTTACCCATGCCACCTTATAAGGGTGAGGGTGTGGCTCAGTAACCAAAGACATTCGGGTCACCGTAGCTTCCGAAATGATGTTCATGCAACTTCCACTATCGATGATCATCCTACACCACTTATCCCCACTCTTAAAATGCAACGAAAATATGTTTGTCCTATTCAAGTCATCTAACGTCTGCGGAGTCGCCAAAATACACCTCATGACCATCATGTGAGAGTCATCCTCCAAGTCACTAGGCACTCCTTCCAACTCGCTATCCTCTCCTGCTTCGTAAATAAGATCGTCTGACTAATATGTGGAATCTAATAGGGATAACAGCTTGGGTTTAGTAGGACACTCACTAGCGTATTGACCTTGAATCCCGCAAGAGAAACAAGTAGCGTTTGATTTGTTGACCCATCCTACTGGGACTCTCTCACCCATGTCGGGTTTCTACTATTCCTGGCAGTCACGACTATGGAGGTCGAGTCGGTGGACCGGAAACTTCCCTGTGTCCTTATAGGTTGGAAGTGGGAGGGGGTACTGAAGATGGACTTTCCCTTCTGAAACGGGCGAGACTTAATTTTATACGCATTGTGTTTCTCAATATCTAATGCAGCGTTAAACGTGACTTGCAAGTCAGTCTGGCCATATCGCAGCAATTTTCGCTGGATGTCGGGGTTTAACCCCTTACGAAACCTAGAGAGGATGATCTCAGGCATCTCTTTCACTCCACGCCTAACCATCATGTCCTTCAACAGACTCATATACTGAAAGTCCACCTAGTGTCAACTATGTTCACCTATGGGGAGGGGGGGGGAATAGGTGACGCGCAGCATTTTTGCGGAATTTACGAACGTACCTGCACAATAAAAATAAACAGCACATCACACAGAATACACAGGCAATTTATAGTGGTTCCCCGACTTGGGTACATCCACTTCCCCCTTCGACCTATCTCCCAACAAGGGACGACTCGGTCACTTCTCCAACAGGATTGAAATCCAATCCTTGCACTATCGGAAGGAGCCCTTCCACACGTAGGAGTCAACACTCCCACAAACCGGGTTGCACCCAACACTTACAATACGGAACAAACGTTCCTTTTACAACAAAAGTAAATCTAGAATGTACAAGAGATACAAACTTCGTTTGGAGACTACGGTGTTCCTCTTCGTTCGACGACGTGTTCGTGAAGTCAATGAAGAGTCTACAACCCTAGATCTCTCTTGGAGAGGATCTCCCCGGAACCAGCGGCGGCAATACGAGCGGCGGCTTGGTTCGGGATCGGCGGCAACGACGGTGCGCGGCTGCTGTACTTTGAGATCCAAACTTCGTAGCGAAGCAAGCTAGGTCTACCAACGGTCACACTAGGATCAATCGTCTCGATCGATTAGGATGGGGAAGATTTTCCCGATCTACAAATCGAGAGACAAGAGATCTCCGGTTAGACACGTGAGACACTGAGCTTAGCTAAGCTTCTATCGACCGGAGATCTGGAAGAAACCACGATCAAGATCGGCGATCTACACTCTCGCGCGGCGACGCAGGCGGCGACGGAAAATCGCGAACTAGGTCAAGTCGCGGCTCAGCTTTGTATATCTTTTTCCGTCCAACATACTGTTCAAAAATACCCGTGTATTTATACACTGTAGACACTTACAATATGACCGTTGTGGGTCCCACACGTAGAAACTCGAAATCCGGTTCAAAATAGTCCAGCGGCAGAATCCAGTCCAGCAGCTTCCAGAGAAATCGCAAAGTAAAAATCAGCGAGAATCGCAGGTGATTCTCGACGAATCGGCGAGAATCAGTTAGTGATTCTCGACGATTCGTCGAGAATCACTAGTGATTCTCGCCGAATCACTTTTTGATTCTCAACGAATGTAACTTGGTATTCAGGATATGCTCTGCGATGGGTTCGGCGAGAATCACTAGTGATTCTCGCCGAATCTTACTTGGCACCGTTTTGAGGCAGTCGGAAAGAGTCGGCGAGAATCACTAGTGATTCTCGCCGAATCGGCGAGAATCACTTGGTGATTCTCGTCGAATTACACTTAGACGAATTTTCGTCTTTCCACCCAAGAGCTGCTCCTTGACCCATCCTTGCTCCTTGTCTTCTCTTGCATAAACACGGCCCTGTACTTGAAAGTAAGTGCACTCCAATAGAGAGAGTACACGTAGGCCAACAAACTGATCTACTCAACGAGGGATTACGTCGTGCAGACCCGTGTATATTGACCTACTGCACCCTGACATTGGTGTGCACTTAGCGTGGGATAACTGCAAGCACAACTTAAGAGGTTTCATCAAATACATTGTGAATTCATCTTACCTTGACAGGTGGCTTCCTCAAATCCAGGTAATTGTGGATACAATACCCAACATATACTCTAAGACCGACCAATTCCCTTGCTTAAGGGTAGCCAAATCGTCAAACATCTGTGTTCGATGATATGTCGGGACGTACTGCACTGTCAGCAAGGCCTTCATGTCAGCCCATGTAATGGGTAACTCTCCATTCTCGACTCGCAGACCCCGCTCCTCATTCAACCAAAATATTTTCGCTCTACCTGTAAGACCCCCCTTTTTTTCTTTTTCGAACACTGGGGTCTTAGGCCCAGAACCGCCACTTTACGGTGATACCTTCTCGCCGTGAAGGGTCATCACTGCAAATCCCCGATTCTACCGGCCGATTCTATCACAGAAAAGAAACAAATATAGAGTAACCGCAAGAGTGGTAAAACTCTAACTAGAAAGTCCACAATAATATCACATCAGAGTAAATATATCTCCACTAAGGGAGAGTCCATAGAATATAATGTACAGAGAAATAAGGGCTTAAGCCGCTACATCAAATCCTCACTACAAAGACACTCAAGTAGAAGCAAAATAAAACACTACTAATGTCAGGGGCTCACAGTCCCCGTCGTCTGAACTCCGGTGCTAGACTGCCCCATCTCCAAGCGTGCCGACCTGCGGGACTATTCCTCCATGCTGGGCTCCACGATCCCCTAAATGATGTGGTTCGAAAACTGTTAGTCTATAAGACTAAGTCCTATCATCCCCCGCCCCTTCCCCCATGGCCACTAGGTACCGAGCGGAGAGGAAGAAAGGGGAGGACTCGAAGGTGGAGAGTAAACAAGAATCAGATGGCAGCGTACCTATACTAGCAATTTTATAGTACATGTGGCAGTAAAGTAAAGTATGAAAAGTAACCATAACTTATACGAAAACATATAAGCAAGGGATCTTTTACAGGGCACCCATCGTATAAAAAGTCCAATACCAATTTATACGTTGGGGTGTCGGTTATTAACAACAATATATATATATATAAAGAATTTAACCTTAATTTATAAACTTGCCCAGACAAGCTTATAGACCAAGGGGTCATTTTGCAGGGCCTATTGTACAAGCGTCCCATACCACTTATACAATAGGTGACAGGTGTTTTATGCTATGATTATGCTATGATATGCAAGTGGGTTATGATGCTATCATGCAAGTGCAACTCACCCACCCGACTCTATGCACACAGACCTTTAGTTCCCCCTTTCTGGAGCCGAACATCCCAGGATACCTCCGTAGTGGCATACGAAAGCGGTGGGTTGGTCCACGCCCACCACTAAACTAGTAAAGCACTACCGGTCAGACCTATCGTACGCCTCAATGCTGGTGCACTAAGCGGACTCCTGCGTACTGTTGCCGGCTAGCACACCGGTCTTCTGTTGGCGAAGTGCTAGCCACACTTGCCGAGTCAACGTATTGGCGTCGGTGCATCGACACTCCAATACCGAAGACCCACCACCTTTATTTTATGCACATGCAACCTTATGTATCAGCACCGAGCCAAAGCTCCCCGGACCATCCCGTCCATCACAAACATCAACCGAGCCAAAGCTCATCAGGCCATCCTACCCCCCACAAGTATCAACCGAGTCAAAGCTCGCCGGGCCATCCTGCCCGTTTCCACAACCACCGAGCCTACTGCTCGGACATCCTAGTCAAACCAACTTCCTGAGACATCGGGGGTGTGTGAAAGTGAACCCCTAATTATTCTAGTTACTCTTTAAGATTTATCACTCCTACAGTTTACGTTCACCCAGGATTGCCCAAGGTATACCCCGTGAAGGGCTCTCGAAGGCACTAGGAAATATGATGGGATTACGCCCAAAGCTCCCTTTCGCACGGCACATATTATTATTGGTTGCTACCCGATTTCCCGACCCTTAATTAATTTCACTGAATCTATCCCTAGTACATTAAACACTTCGTCCCTATGGGAAGGACGATCTTTCGCCGATCCCGAGCACCACCTAACACCAGTCAATCTCTCATACAACAAATCCTGTATTCTAATGATGAACTCCTTTATTACCCAAACCAGCAACCTACTGAGGATTCAACCCTTCAAAATTCATACCTACTCTAGTTCAGTTTCTGCAGTTACTATATGCAGACCACCCTATACTATATGAGATGTATAAAGGAGACACTCCGGTTTGTCTACCAAATCTCCTATAAATTTTACCAGTGGTATATTATAACAAATTTAGTCTAAAATCACAGATCCATAATTTTTCTATTTAATTTGATATTTATTGAATTTTTCCAAATTTTTGGCCATGGGAAATTTTGAATATGAACTATATGATCTACTCAAGTAATGACCAGCAAAATATTTGATCACTAAATTAACAGAGATATAGGACTAGATACAAATTTCCATAATTTTTCAGAAAATATTTGACCTCTAATTAATTTATGCAAAATATTTCCCTTAATCATATGTAAAGAAGGAAGTACCAAAATCATTCATCATAAAATTATACAAAAATTTTAGAAACTTAATTTGCTTAAGAAAAGATCATTGTGCAAAAATCATAATTTTAGAGGCTGGCTAGACTACAAAATAAATTAAATTAATTTTTCATGGGAAAACATACTTAATGAAGCAACCCCTAAAAATGTTCATCCAAAACTTCTATAAAAATTCACAAAGCTTTAAAACATAATAACACGTCCTCTGGCTAAATTTCATAATTTCCAGAAATTAGTTTCTTCCTAATAAATTCTCAAGTAGATAATACAAATTACCAATTTGTTAATAAAGTATCTAAAATAAAAATCCTAAATTTATAATAAAATCTCCAGAGCTTGTATTAACCCTAACAACTACTCAACCCAAATCCCATCATTTTTCAAAGAGTTGTTGTGACATTTTTTATCCCTACAAGTTTTGTGCCCTAGGCTAGGGTTATGGTTTTGAGGGGGTTTAAGGCTTCCGAATTCCCTAAAATTTTAACCAGAGGGCCATACTAACCATATGGTCCTTTCCATAAATTTTCAGGTCATGCCAAGGTCATTTGACCCTATGTTCTTCAAACCCTAAGAATCCCCATTAAGGGACTTACCCTAGGGTTCTAGGGATACCCTACACTTAACCACCCCAAAGTCCATTGGAGGTTGAGTTATACTATAAAAAGTCAGTGGCCAAAATATCAACCTCTGTTGAGATGATTTGACCACTCAAACCCCAAAGGGGATGCTTGACCTATTTAACCCTAAAAGGGGTCAACCTAGGTTTGGATCTGTAACGCCCCGAAACTCAAAGGAGCAGAGGGGAATAATTTGGGCCAGTTTGAGTTTTGGCTGCAGGCACACGGCCTGGGACACGGGCGTGTCCCAGGGCGTGTCAAGCCTGTGTCGACACTAAGGCGTGAAGTCGACACTTTGGTCTCGACATTGTGTCGAGACTAGGCACACGGCCAGCGACACGGGCGTGTCGCAGGGCGTGTCGACCCGTGTCGACACTTAGCCGTGAAGTCGACACAGTGCTTCGACGTTGTGTCGAGACACGGCACACGGCCTGCGACACGGGCGTGTTGCAGGGCGTGTCCACCCGTGTCGACACTCGTCCCGCGAAGTCGACACTTTGGTGTCGACAGTGTGTCGAGACATGGCACACGGCCTGCGACACGGGCGTGTCGCAGGGCGTGTTGACCCGTGTCGACACTTAGCCGTGAAGTGCTGAGACCTTGTACACGCCCTGGAGCCCAGGCGTGTCAAGGTGATACGGGCAAGGACACGAGCGTGTCCTAGAACCCGTGCAGTGCTCGGGTTGAAAATGGGAGAAAATCATGGGGTACACGGCCAGCTACACGGCCGTGTCAGGTGGAACACGGGCGTGTCAGCTCGAACACGGGCGTGTTCGATACCCGTGTGAGGTTCCAGGTGATTCGATTTTGAAGACGAATTGCTCATAGGAATGGCCGTCTAAGTGGCGGTGGTGAGTCCGGAATGTTAATGGCTTTAATTGACGTGACATAGACCGGTTCACCGAGAATGTGCCCTGAGTGCACGGGGCATGTGGCCGTGCGAGCCAACGCCTGTGATGAAATGGCTATGGTTATAATTGCTCGCTTATGCTAATGAAATGCAGGAAAGGAGCATCGCCGCCCCGAGTTGGGGGCGGGATCGTTATAATTTGGTCAGCATTGCTGACCGTTGCCTTGTTTGCCACCGTGCGGTGGTTTGTTTGCTTGCTGGTGCAGCTGGACCAAGCGGTCAATAGCGGGCTAAAGCCCTTTTTGCGAAGCTGGCCCTCGAAGGCCCAAGTGGAAATGTTTTATGTTTTATTCATGTATGGCCGGCCTGCGAGCCGAGGTTTGTAAATCATGTAAAAGACAAGTGAAACATTTTGTAAGGCCTTAAGGCCGACTTTTGAGTATTTTGTAATAACATTCATATTATCATGTTAGTGGACATTCATGCTTGTTGCTGGGTTCTTGTTTTGCAACTTGTATTAACTGCTTCCGCTAGAATGCTCTGTGTAGGACGTTAAGATTGGTTGGATGGTTTCCATAAGTAACCACCCGGTCTGTCTGTGGCATATGGCGTCGGGCCCCGGCCGGACCTACTGTTATATGCTATGCGATGGATAGGGGGGTGTTACAATTTGGTATCAGACTACTGGTTTTGGTTGGGCTTGAATTGAATTCGTGGGCGAATTCTTTTTCAGGTGTGGTGAGCACATTGTGTGCGTCATCGTTATAACCGTAAAAAGAACCCATGAATGTCCACTTAGGAATGAAAATACTCGTGTTTGAGGAACCTGCGTGTTCCTATAATTGTTGTTTGCAATTTATTTGGTCGCTTAACGGTGTTTTGTACCACTATAGGTGACCCGAAGTGGCATTGGGCCGTCAGAACGCCGAGTTTCTGAGGCAAGTAGTGCACCGGAAGTTGCTCCCGCAACACCTTTGTCGGCTGAAAATATAAGATTGGTGGCTGAAGCGGTGTTGGCCGTGATCAATGCGCAGCCTGGGAGGCAAGCGCAGCAGCCCGCTCCTGTGATGGAGCAAGTACCTCTGCAAGAGGCGGAGCCGAGGAGGATGGAGCAAGTGGTTGTAGAACCAATAGTGCCAAGGTGGGCGACTGAGAGGCAGTTGAAGCATGTAATGAGCTTTAACCCTCCGTTATTCTCGGGGTTGGGAACCCCATCGCAGGCTGAAGACTGGCTCTCTAGGGTGAAGAGAGTCATGACAGCGACGGAGACGGAGGAGTGGCAGATGACCACCATCGCTACGTTCCTGCTGGACGGTGAAGCGAGGATGTGGTGGGAAGGCTTGGAGCTGCATCATCTGAGAGGTAGACAACTGATAGACGTTCCGATGGAAGAGTTCTCGGAATTGTTCTTGGCAAGATACCTCCCTTCGACTCAGAGGATTTCAATGGAGAATGAGTTCCTGAAGTTGGTGCAGGGTGAGAGGAGCGTGGATGAATATCTCCACGAGTTTACGCGGTTGAGTCGTTATGCTAGCTCTACCATCATGGATGAGGAGCGCAAGACTAATCGTTTTTATGAAGGCTTGAGGGATGAGCTGAGATTGTTACTGTCGGGGCCAATGACGCAGGGTTTCTTAACCTTGGTCAATACTGCCCGGTCCTTGGAGAAGGACATGAAGAGTGTACAAGCGAAGAAAAGCTTGGGTGAAAAGAAATCTGAGTTCAGAGTGCCGACTACTTCAAAGTCAGGCTATCGGAGGACTTTTAAGAAGCATAGGACTTCGGGTCCAGCTCCTTCTGGCGCTTCTGGGGCGACTACGAGTCGGACCCCGGGTGCGTGCTTTACGTGTGGAAAGACGGGGCATTTCGCCCGTGACTGTTGGAGCGGACGTCCTAAGTCCGAAAGGAGGCCTGGAGCTACTTATGAAGAGAAGGGCAAGGCGGTGGAGTCGACCGCATCCCATTATGCTCCGGCCCAACCAAGGGTTTACAATCTTGGCCAACATGAGGCCATTAAACAAGCTGACGTGGTGACAGGTACGGTTTAATTTATAGCAAGTCAATTCCTTTATATGCTTGTTATGCACATGTTACCTTACCACTACTTGTTTAGGATTTGTGTTGATTTGTGAAAATCCGGCACGAGCACTCTTTGATACGGGAGCTTCACACTCCTTCTTGTCCGAAGGATTTATATTACGCATCGGAGTCCCTTCTTCGATGGCGAAGGATAAGTTGGATGTGTTGTTGCCAAATGGGTGTTCGATGCGAGCGGATAGAATCTGCGAGGTTAAGACTCGTATTGGAGAGCAGGAGTTTGACCTGCGGGCGTCCTTACTTCCGTTGGTGGAGTTCGACGTCATATTTGGAATGGACTGGCTCTCGGAGCAGCAGGCCCATATAGATTGCGGTAGCAAGGAAGTAAAGCTGGGAGCAAGTCGTGAGACGACTTTTACGGGCTTAAAGGGGTCGAGCAAGACGTTGATGTCTGCTCTTTAGGTGGTGAAGGCGGTTCGTGCCGGAGCAGAACTGTTCTTTACACTAGTGGAGGTTGCAAAGCCGAAGCCCACGATGGATTGTATTTCAGTGGTATCGGAATACCCTGATGTGTTCCCTGCAGATCTTCCTGGAGCCCCACCTCAACGGGAGATAGATTTCACTATCGAGCTAGTGCCAGGTGCAAAGCCTGTGTCACGATCTCCGTATCGGCTAGCACCTAAGGAAATGGCAGAGCTGAAAGTTCAACTACAAGAGTTGTTGGAGCAAGGGTATGTGCGCCCGAGTTCTTCGCCTTGGAGCGCACCGGTCCTCTTTGTTAAGAAGAAGGACGGAAGCTTGAGGTTGTGTATTGATTATCGGGAGCTAAACAAGCTGACTGAGAAGAACAAGTACCCGATCCCCCGGATTGATGATCTCTTTGATCAGTTAGTCGGGTCGACGGTGTACTCGAAGTTAGATCTCAAGTCTGGGTACTATCAGCTGCGGATAAGGGAGAGTGATATCCCGAAGACAGCGTTTAGTACGAGATACGGGCATTATGAGTTTACGGTCATGCCGTTTGGGCTGACTAATGCGCCGTCAGTATTTATGGATTTGATGAACAGGACGTTCAGGGAGTACCTAGACCATTTCGTGATCGTCTTCATCGACGATATTTTGGTGTACTCGCAAAGTGAGGAGGATCACTTCAAGCATCTCCATTTGGTGTTGGAGACACTCAGGAGAAACCAGTTGTATGCCAAGTTCTCGAAGTGCGAGTTTTGGCTATCCTCAGTGGCGTTCCTCGGGCATATAGTGAGTGGAGAGGGTATTGCTGTGGATCCGGCGAAGATTGTTGCGATACGGGAGTGGCCTGAGCTTGCTACGGTAGCGGAAGTCCGGAGCTTTTTGGGGCTTGCCGGCTATTATAGGCGCTTCGTAGAGAACTTCTCGCGGATAGCGTTACCTCTCACTACTTTGACGAGGAAGGAGCATAAGTTCGTTTGGACGCCGGAGTGCGCGCGAGCTTTTGAGGAATTGAAGTGTCGGTTGACCACGACGCCTGTGCTGAGTTCGCCGGTTGGAACCGAAGGCTATGAGATATATAGCGATGCTTCGGGCAGCGGTTTGGGTTGCGTGCTATTGCAGCACGGCAGCGTGATAGCTTATGGCTCGAGATAGCTAAAAGTGCACGAGAGGAATTATCCAGTCCATGACTTGGAGTTAGCGGCCGTGATTTTTGCCTTGAAGCTGTGGAGACACTATTTGTACGGTGTGAAGATTGATATCTACACCGATCACAAGAGTCTAAAGTATTTGATTGATCAGAAAGATCTGAATATGCGGCAGCGTAGGTGGATGGAGTTCCTGGGGGACTATACTTTCAAGATCCACTACGTGCCTGGCAAAGGGAATGCGGTTGCGGACGCGTTGAGTCGCCGAGCCCCAGCTCAAGCGAATTGGCTATCAGTGCATGATGAGCGGTTGGTGCAGGAGCTGGAGGCGTTGGAGATTGTTTGTGTGGATAGACAATCTAGTGCTGAAGCAGTGCTGAATTGGACTGAAGTCCAATATGACCTGGCTGATCAGATTCGGCAGGCTTTGGATATGGATGCTCATATGAAGCAGTTCATGACAGAGGCTCTGGATGGGTCAAATTCCCAATTCGTCGTGGAGGACGGATTGCTTTGGAAAGACGGTCGTTTGTGCGTCCCAAGTGTGGGCAGTTTACGGGTGGAGTTGTTGTACGAGGCGCACCATACCAAGTACTCGATTCACCCGGGGAGCACGAAGATGTACCGTGATGTAAAGAAACTGTTTTGGTGGCCGGGCTTGAAAAAGGATGTGGCGCTATATGTAGCGAAGTGCCAAACCTGCGCCTTGGTAAAGGCGGAGTGCCAAAAGCCGGGAGGATTTCTTAAGTCCTTGCCTATTCCGGAGTGGAAATTCGACGACATCTCTACGGACTTTGTGCATGGTTTGTCAAGGTCGCAGAAGGGGAACGACGCCATTTGGGTGGTGGTCGATCGATTAACAAAGGTGTCGCATTTTATTCCGCATAGGAAGGATGATCCGGTGGAGAAGCTGGCAAAGCTTTATGTGGATAACATAGTGCGGCTTCATGGTGTGCCCCGTAGCATCGTGAGTGACCGAGATGGGCGGTTCACGTCCAATGATTGGAGGCTGGTGCAGCAAATGCTGGGAACAAAGCTGAAGTTTAGCACAGCCTTCCATCCACAAACGGATGGGCAGACCGAGAGGGTCAATAGAACGATGGAAGACATGCTTCGCATATGTGTCTTGGACTTTGGAAAGCAATGGGAGGACCACCTTTATTTGGTGGAGTTCGCATACAACAACAACTACCAAGCAAGTATTCAGATGGCGCCTTTCGAGGCCCTTTATGGTAGACGATGTCGCACGCCGTTGTCTTGGTTAGAAACGGGCGAGTCGAAGTTGTATAAGCGATCGGAAGTGGAGGATGCTACTTCATTGGTGAGAACCATTCGGGAGAGGTTGCTTATCGCTCAGGACCGGCAAGCAAAGTACTATAATGCCAAGCACAGGAACGTGGAGTTCGCTGTGGGCGATTATGTATACTTGAAGATCAAGCCGTTCAAGGGTGTCTCGCGGGTGCGGCGATTGAAAAAGCTAAGCCCGAGGTACCTTGGACCGTTCGAGGTTCTGGAGCGAGTAGGAGAAGCGGCCTATCGGCTGAAGCTTTCAGTGGAGCTAAGTGGTTTACATGATGTATTCCATATTTCGGTGCTTCGGAAGGCGGTGCAAGAGCCTACGCAAGTGATCGCGGTCGATCAAGTGTCGGTGGATAGTGGGCTAACGACAAAAGTCAAGCCCGTGCGGATTGAGGACTCGGAGGTCAAGCGGCTACGCAATAAAGAGATCAGGATGGTCAAAGTCCGGTGGGACAATTGCGGTCGTGAGCAGCTCTCTTGGGAGCGAGAGCAGACGATGCTTGACGACTATCCGGAGTTGTTCCGCTCAGGTACAAATTTTGTTTTGTACATGTTTTTCCCTTTATGTAATTTCGTGGGCGAAATCCTTTTAAGAGGGGTAGAGTTGTAACGCCCCGAAACTCAAAGGAGCAGAGGGGAATAATTTGGGCCAGTTTGAGTTTTGGCTGCAGGCACACGGCTTGGGACACGGGCGTGTCCCAGGGCGTGTCAAGCCTGTGTCGACACTAAGGCGTGAAGTCGACACTTTGGTCTCGACATTGTGTCGAGACTGGGCACACGGCCTGCGACACGGGCGTGTCGCAGGGCGTGTCGACCCGTGTCGACACTTAGCCGTGAAGTCGACACAGTGCTTCGACGTTGTGTCGAGACACGGCACACGGCCTGCGACACGGGCGTGTCGCAGGGCGTGTCAACCCGTGTCGACACTCGTCCCGCGAAGTCGACACTTTGGTGTCGACAGTGTGTCGAGACATGGCACACGGCCTGCGACACGGGCGTGTCGCAGGGCATGTCGACCCGTGTCGACACTTAGCCGCGAAGTGCTGAGACCTTGTACACGGCCTGGAGCCCAGGCGTGTCAAGGTGACACGGGCAAGGACACGGGCGTGTCCTAGAACCCGTGCAGTGCTCGGGTTGAAAACGGGAGAAAATCATGGGGTACACGGCCAGCTACACGGCCGTGTCAGGTGGAACACGGGCGTGTCAGCTCGAACACGGGCGTGTTCGATACCCGTGTGAGGTTCCAGGTGATTCGATTTTGAAGACGAATTGCTCATAGGAATGGCCGTCTAAGTGGCGGTGGTGAGTCCGGAATGTTAATGGCTTTAATTGACGTGACATCGACCGGTTCACCGAGAATGTGCCCTGAGTGCACGGGGCGTGTGGCCGTGCGAGCCAACGCCTGTGATGAAATGGCTATGGTTATAATTGCTCGCTTATGCTAATGAAATGCAGGAAAGGAGCATCGCCGCCCCGAGTTGGGGGCGGGATCGTTATAATTTGGTCAGCATTGCTGACCGTTGCCTTGTTTGCCACCGTGCGGTGGTTTGTTTGCTTGCAGGTGCAGCTGGACCAAGCGGTCAATAGCGGGCTAAAGCCCTTTTTGCGAAGCTGGCCCTCGAAGGCCCAAGTGGAAATGTTTTATGTTTTATTCATGTATGGCCGGCCTGCGAGCCGAGGTTTGTAAATCATGTAAAAGACAAGTGAAACATTTTGTAAGGCCTTAAGGCCGACTTTTGAGTATTTTGTAATAACATTCCTATTATCATGTTAGTGGACATTCATGCTTGTTGCTGGGTTCTTGTTTTGCAACTTGTATTAACTGCTTCCGCTAGAATGCTCTGTGTAGGACGTTAAGATTGGTTGGATGGTTTCCATAAGTAACCACCCGGTCTGTTTGTGGCATATGGCGTCGGGCCCCGGCCGGACCTACTGTTATATGCTATGCGACGGATAGGGGGGTGTTACAGGATCAATACCTAACCAAAACATCTCCAAATGAGAGGAAAATTTTTCCAGAGCCCTAACATGCCCACTAAGACCTCCAACCCAAATTTGGGGGGATTTTGAGGAGTTTAGGACACCTAATTAATTTATTCATGGATTATGAAATTTTTCTAAACACTATTGAAAAATTTCTCCAAAAATTGTGAATTTTGGACAGGCACTAGATATAGCTAGGGTAGACTCCCTGCCCAAATATCAGGTCATGTGGACAAGGGATGAAGGGTGGACATCCATTTGAATTTCAGGATAGCCCTACATATAGGGCCCACCAAAATGGGTGCCCTGGTCAAACCAGTCACCTAAATGGGTCCAAATCAATCTTAAAATAAAAATGACACCTAGGGCTACAAGTTTTATGTTGGTGACTTTTTCAGTAGAGGAGCATAGGTATTTTTAAATATTAAAACCATTAATTATAATTATGTGTGACATAATTAAAATATCTTGAAATATATCCTATAGTTTAATATTTAGATGAAGTGCGAATCTTGGCACGCGACGGCCAGGATTCGTTTTTCCTGGTCCGACTACAAACGCTTGCTGCCGGCCATCCAGCCGCTGCCCCGGCCGGCCACCACCACCATCACCTCTGTTGAGGTGGTGGCTGTCGCCAGGCGGCGACTTGGCCGCCGGAGGGCCACTTTCCGGCGAACCCGAGAGGTGAAATTTGCGGAACAACCAGGGGAAATTTCGAATTGGAACGGGCTCAATTGAGCCCGAACCTTGGCCCTAACGATTCCTAAGATCTACCCATGAAAGAAGGAGTAGAGGAGGACCTTGTCGGCGGCCTGAAGTCGAGACGATCGTCGGAAAGTCATCTTTGAAGGCGGCGCCCCTCGGTTTCTGCAACAACATAGCAGGGTGGCTCAGTTTCTTCAGGTAAGGGTTGGGAAATCCTCCTCTCGTCCCACTGAAGGTGTTTAAAGACTCAGTTGGGGAGGTGAGAGGCTGGATTATCAATGGCCATTAAGGCCATTAATGGCCACATTCGGCCATGGTGGAGGGGGCTGAATCAGGCCCTTGGTGACCAGGGAAGTGGCTGGAAACTTCTCCCCTTACCTAGGGGAGTTGAATCCAGCCATTAAAAGTGGCCTTTGGCCTCCCCTTGGCCGAGCCCCTTCCTTCCCCCTTCATCCATTTTTCTCTCTCCTCCATAACCATGGAAATGAAGCTATCTCTCTCTCTTTCTCCTAGTCATCAAGTTGACTTGGTCAATCTGGAGGTCTATTGGCAGCCCATCCATACACATTATCTCTTAAAGAAGCCTCATGAGGAGGCTTGAACTTGGGCTAGCCTATTTGGGCTAGGTTGACCCAAGGTAGGCTTGGGTTGACCTTGGTCTTTTTGACCTTTTTGGCTGCCCCTAAAGAGCCCCTGGTGTCCCATTGATCTCTCCTAATGTCTAGGTAGGGTTGGATAGGGCTGACTTGGCACCTTAGAGGTCACTTGATCCATGGTAAGGGTACTTTGACCACTTTAGGGCTAGAGTTGACTTGGGTCAACATGACTATTTGGGTTAAGCCCAATGGGCCCTTGGTGACTCATTGGTCTCCCCTAAGGTCTAGGAGGGGTTATGTAGGGTTACCTTGCACTTTGGAGGTCACCTACCCTTAGTAAGGGCGCTTTGACCAGATTAGGGGCTTGAGTTGACTTGGGTCAACTTTGGCTCTAAGGTTGACCCCAATGTGTCCTTAGTGACTCATTGACCTCACTTTAGGTCTAGAAAGACATGGGTGGGGTCCACTTGGCTAGGGGAAGGTCAATTGACCCTAAGTAGGCTAGTTTGACCCATTTAGGGTTAGGGTTGACTTGGGTCAACTTAGTCTCTTTGATCGACCCCAATGGGTCCTTGTGGCTCTAATGGGCCTCCCAAAGTGTTTGGGGGTATTGTGGTAGGGTCCTGGGGTCAAGGTGTAGCCCCATGGTCATCCTAAACAATTGTTTAGAATTCTACAATTTGCAGACCATGATGATTTCCAACTTTATGCCTAAGCTCACTAGTCTTCTTGAGCTTCCTAGGGTTTTATCATGACCTAGTCATGACAAAAACACTCTTAGGGGTATAGTTGGAAATGAGATATTACAAATCCCAATAAAAAAAATAAAGATTTCATCCCCGAAATCAAGGTTAAGCCTATGGGAATCTCTGTCGAAGAAAAGGAAGCTTGTAACATCCCATAAGAAGTGAAAGATTACATCTCGACGCCATGTTTGTTAAGTGGGGTTTAAAGGGAAACCTAAATCTATGACCAACTCGCCCAATTGGCAAAGTCAAGATCCCAATAAACAAGAGATTAGCCTCTACTCTTCCTAGAGCAGCCCTACTAGTGTAAAACAGGAAAGTAAATTGAACATCTTGAGTGGTTGTGAGGTATACCTGACTGAACATCTCTGGATACTTTTGTCGCATCAGGTCCTGCAGTTCCCAGGTATGCTCCTCCTGGCCATGGTTTCTCCACAGGACTTTGACTAACGAAACATTTTTGCAATGCAAGATCCGTACTCCTCGGTCATCGATCCGAACCGGCTCCAAGTGAACTGACCGGTCTGAAGCTACCGGTCCATCTGTGGTCAAAATCTGCTGCTCTGGTCATAGTAGAGCCCACCTAAGCGAAGAAATATGGAACACGTCGTGTAAACAAGTCAGCTCCGGTGGCAACTCCAGCCTGTAAGCTAGGGGCCCGATCTGCTCCAGGATCCTGTAAGGGCCCATATACCTAGGGCTGAGCTTCTTCTTCCAGCCACGCACTCGTGAAATTCCTTGCATGGGCCGAATCTTCAAGAAAACCCGATCTCCCACCTAAAACTCTACCTGACGGTGTCGGGCGTCGTAGTACTTAGCCTGTCGGCTCTGTGCTTCCAGCATCCTGTCCCGTATCAGTCACACCTGTGCTTCGGTGTCTTCGACAAAATCCGACCCCAATGCCTTCGGATCCTCATCCTGAACCCATGAAAGTGGAGTCCTGCATCTCATTCCGTACAAGGCTTCATAAGGAGCCATCCCTATGCTGGACTGGTAGCTGTTGTTCTAGGAGAACTCGACTAGTGGTAAAAGCTTCTCCCATGGTTCATTTCGATCCAGAATGCATAGCCTTAGGAGGTCCTCTAATGTCCGGTTCGTGTGCTCTGTCTGCCCATCCGTCTGGGGATGAAATGCTATGCTGAAGGTCAGCCGCGTGCCTAAGTAAGCCTGCACGGATCTCCACTCCCTGGATGTGAACCGACCATCCCGATCTGACACGATCATCTTGGGCACCCCGTAGTAACGAATAAACTGCTCTACAAATCTCCGCACTAGTACCCCAACCGAGTCATCCTTTCTGATCGGAATGAATCTGGCCACCTTTGTCAACCGATCGACGATGACCCAAATCGAATCATTTCCCGTCCGTGATCGGGGAAGGCCATGAATGAAATCCATTGCGATGTCCTCAAATTTCCACTCCAGCACCGGAAGTGGTTGTAGTAATCCCGCGGGGTTTCTGCACTCCATCTTCACTAGATGACATGCCTCACAATGAGTCACGAAGTATGTAATGTCCTTCTTCATCCCTGGCCAGAACTAAAAGAATTGGTTTCAAGATAAACTAATACACCTAGAGGGGTGGGGGGGTGAATATGTTCAAATCCTTTTTATTCTAAGGCAGATAATAAACTCTAGTTTTCTGTTGATTGTACTATTAACACATCAAACACATCATAGAAATATATCCAATCATAGAGTGCACAGGATTTATTGTAGTTCCCCAAGTATTGGGTACATCCACTTTCCCCCTTCTCCTATCTAGCAGTGTGCTAGATTCGGCCTAACTTCTTCTCTTCACCTCAGATCCTCAGATCTTACAGCTCAGAACCCAACAAGGCTCCAACAACTCAGTGTGAGTCCACACTCCTACAGCTCAGGCAAACTGCCCTACCTCAGCCTTCAACAAGGCCTACACTCAAAGATCACAATCTCCTACAACTCAGGCTTACAGCCCTACCTCAGCCTTCAACAAGGCCTACCACTCAGAGAAATTACTCTCCTACACTCAGCCTTTATAAACACAGGCTTACAGCTCTGATCTAGAATAGATCATACAGAAAATAGATTTAACAAAGTAATTAACCACCACCCTAGTAGAGAGAGAAGGGATGGATGGTTTCTTGATCAGTTCTTGGAAGAAACTGATGGCAGAGAACAACAACTCTTAGCTTTCTTCAAAGCTTCTTGAATCTGAACTCAGTAGGGTTGAATCTCCTGTGAATTTGATCTTCAATCAGCTTCTATCTTGAAATTCAGATCTCAATCTGAATCCTTCTTAGCAGCCTGGTTCAGCAACTGCACTTCAAAATATGGAGCTCTCTCTCTCCACTTTCTTCTTAGATCTTCTTCCGAAAATCTTCCTCTGTATGTGTATATACTTTTTTTCTATATCAGTTCTTCTCTATTTTCAATCACTACCTCTGTCCAAGGAAAAATGCCTTTATATAGACTTTGTCCATGGTAACTGGCTGATCCGGTTTCTAACAAACTTCTGACAACTCTGACAGTTGCAGTAGACCGGTTAGAAATGGGAGCTGTCAAGTAATCCAATCACTTCTTGAACTCTGTCTCTGTCAGCAAAATGTCGAGATTGAACTTCCTCTTGTGTCGACATAAGTAGACTAAGTGTCGACACAAGTGAACTAAGTGTCGACACAAGCCTTGGTGGTGTCGACACATCTCCTTTGTTGTTGTTAATTCTTCTCGACACAGCCTTCTGTAGAATATGTCGACACTGAGTCTGTGTGTCGACACAAACACTTCTGTTTAACTTTGTTGAATCTCTGCTGTGTGTGCCGACACAAGTCCTGTGTGTCGACACGGTTGATGTCGACAAAGTCTTCAGTGTGTCGACACTGCCTCTTGGTGTCGACACAATTGATGTCGACTAAGTATTCCTGTGTGTCGACACTGCCTCTTTGTGTCGACACAGTTGATGTCGACAATGCTTCACTGTGTGTCGACACTGCCTCTGCATGTCGACACAGTTTCTTCTGGTGTCGACACAGCCTTTAAAAGTGGCGACACAATTAACTCCAAGTGTCGACATAGCTTTTCTCTAGTGTCTACACAGGCCTTCATAAGTGTCGACCCAGCTTCTTCTGGTGTCGACACATTGACTTAGAAATTTTTTCTGCATTCTTGCATTTTCTTAACCTGCACATATAAACTCAAAACAACATCAAATACACCTTGATGTATATCATTGAGTAAGGTGAGGCTTCTTCAAATCTGTTACACATTTTCCAATGTACCCAACAATCTCCCCCTATTTGGAGAAGTCATAACCCTTAGTCAATGATATACACCATTCATAATAAATACACATTATGATGTATAACAACATTATATGATAGGGTAACTAATAAAACAAAACATGTATAAAGAATCATCACAGAAAAATAATGCAACCAGAATAAGCATTAATTATTGTTTTGTTTCAACTTTCAAAAGTTTCTTATCAAAAGTTTACATAGATTTCAACACTAAGGATTACAAAGTTTTAAAATCATGTAAATCTAATATAAAGCTGATCTTGCTCCTTGATAACTATTCCTTTGCCTGATTGAATCTTGGCTTGTACAGGAGCATCAGTGTCATCAGCTGGCTTCTTACCCTTTAGATCTTTCTTCTTTTGCTCTTCAGCCCATATTTTTTGCCTTTCAAAATAATAAAAAGGCTTAGGGAAATATTTGCTAGGCTCCTGAGCATTAGGAGGTAGCTTCCCAAGTTTTGCCTTTCTTCTATATTGAACAATGACTTCCTGCCTTGCTGCATACTTTTGCCATTCTTGTGCAGAGTACCATTTGCCCCTATCATGGGTTTTATCCTTTACAGCTTTCCAAGCAGTCAGTATAATGTTCCTGGAGGTTGGACTCCACTACTCAAAATCAGGCTTCAACTCAGCCTGTTCTCTAAATCTTTTCTTAGACAATAGAGCTTCTTGCTCTTTGTTCAAAACTGCCTCTGACACTGGCATGTCTACTTTCTCAAGGATAACATTTTGAGCACCTTCTGGAGGGTTGTATATAGACTGTACTTCTTGGTGAATCATTTCAAAATCTACTGGAGGGTAGATAACTTGAGCAACTTCAGCTTGATCTCCTCCAAAATAAGCAGGGTGTATACCAGATTCAGTCACATTGTCATCATCACAGAGGGGTGGATATTCAAGTGTGGCTCTGATGCTATTTGAGATCCATTTAGCATGATCAGATCCAGCTTTGACTAACACTCTCTCCCCCTTTATGACTTCTCTGGAAACATGATCCCTGAGGTCATCTTTTTGAAATCTGACCTGTTCATCTAGAAAATTAACACCATCTTTATAAAAAGACTTTAACTTTAGTAGCTGTGCAGAAATTGTCTTTTGAGAATCCTGTATAGCTGTTTGTACATCAGCTAGTCCTTCATGTAATTGCTTAGCAAAATCTGCCTGAGCATTAGTCCTTTCTTTAGTTTGGGCAGTAACAAGATTTTTCATTTCTGTAACTGTTGGGTACATTGGTTTAAATGTACCTGATTTGAAGAAGCCTCACCCAACTCAATGATATACATCAAAATGTATTTGATGTATTTTGAGTTTACATGTGCAGGTTAAGAATTTGCAGGAAAGAAGAAAAAGTTTCTAAGTCCATGTGTCGACACCCAGAGGGAAAGTGTCGACACTTAAGAAGACTTGTGTCGACACCCAGACAAGCAGTGTCGACACTTGGAGTCATTGTGTCGACACTAGGGATGCTGAGTCGACACCAGACAGAAAGTGTCGACACAAGGAGCTGTGTCGACACTCAATGAAGAAGAGTGCAGTGAATCTGTGTCGACACTTTGCAGTTGTGTCGACACCCAGTGAAACTGTGTCTACACCAGAAAGTGACGACACTTGGAGGCTGCGTCGACAATTAGTAGAAGAGTCAACACTTGAAGTAAGTGTCGACACCCAGAACAATGTGTCGACACTTAGCAGAAGAGTCAACACTGGAAGTAAGTGTCGACACCCAGAACAATGTGTCGACACTTAGCTGAAGACTCAACACTTGAAGAAAGTGTCGACACAAGGAGCTGTGTCGACACTTAGCAAAGTTCAGCAAAGTACAACAAAAATATTCTAAGTACAAGTGTCGACACTAAGGCGATGTGTCGACACTCAGCCAGAGTCTCGACAGAAGAAGAGTGTGTCGACACAAGGAGCTGTGTCGACACTCAACAAGTATCAACACTGAAGACATGTGTCGACACCAAGAAGCAGTGTCGACACTTAACAGATTCAACACATGAAGATGTGTCGACACAAAGGTGTTGTGTCGACACTTAGAAGAATTCAGCAAAATACTGAAGTACAAGTACTTGTGTCGACACTCAATTTCAGTGTCGACACATGAAGAAGAAGCAGTGTCGAGATATAAAATCTACAACACAAGGTGTTGTGTCGACACCTTGTAGGCTAGTGTCGACACTTAGACAACATGTGTCGACACTTAGTCTATAAGTGTCGACGCTTAAAGACAGATAGTCTCGACACTTCTAGACAGTTACAGAATTTTCAAGAACTGACTGGATGACTTGACAGCTGCCATTCCAGCCGGTCTACTGCACCTGTCAGAGTTGTCAGAATTCAGTTATGGACCGGACCAGCCGGTTACCATGAAGAAGGCCTATAAATAGGCTTGTGCTGTCTACAGAAAGTGGTTGTTCAATTTATTGATCAAGTATTTAACAAAGAAGATCTAGCTATTCCTTGAAGAATCAAGTGTAGATCTAAGAAGTTGGAGAGAGAGAGCTCCATCCAAGAAATCAGCTGTTGGAACCCAGCTGAGAAGAAGGATTCAGATTGGTCTGAATCTTAAGAAGCAGAGATCAAGGATCAACTGCAGAGGAATCAGTATTATTGTGTTCTACTTTCAAGAAGCTTTGAAGAAAGCCAAGTCAGATTGATTTCAGTTGAGTTCTTCGAAGAACTCATCAAGAATCTCACAACTTATCTCTCTTTCATCTAAGTTATTGAGTTTATACATTTTGTATTCATTATAACTTGTAGGATCCTTAGGGATCTGAGATTGTAAGCCTGCAATTATAAAGGCTGAGAGTAGTAGAGTTAAATCTCTGAGTGTAGGCCTTGGTGGCTGAGTGTAGGCCTTGGTGGCTGAGTGTAGGCCTTTGTGGCTGAGTGTAGGTCTTGGTGGCTGTGTGTATGCCTTTGTGGCTGAGTGTAGGCTTTGTGGAAAAGCTGAGTTGTAGGGCCTTGGGCCTGAGGTGTAGGAGCCTGTTTTGGGTTCTGAGATAGTGGAGGAATTTGGCCGAATCTAGTACACTGCTAGATAGGCGAAGGGGGAAAGTGGATGTACCCAAAGCTTGGGGAACCACTATAAAACTCTGTGTCTACTGTGTGATTATTGTTGGCTGTGATTGCTGCATATGTGCTGTGATATAGTAGATAGAATTCTGTGATATTATCAGATTACTATATAAAAAGTTAAAAAGATTCAAGTCACCTATTCACCCCCCCCCCCCCTCTAGGTGATTAGGTACAATATCTTTCAAGTGGTATCAGAGGGAGGTTACTCAAAAAGAGGACATAACTGTATGAGTAGATCCTGTTGGCAGATTCAGTCAAAGTGAATTACAGAATCAAGAACATCAAGAACCATGGGTTCCACAGAAAATCACATGGAATTGGGATCCATGAAGCTACCCATATGTAGGAAAGAGATCTTTGGGATCTGGAAGGAAAGGGTGAGACTCTTTATGGAAGCCTCAGACCCTAGGATTTATATCACAGTAAAGGAAGGGCCATATGTGTCAATGAAGGTGTCAGTATTAGATGCAAATCAGAGAACACCAAAGGATTTCTCTGAAATGATAAAGGATGAGATTGTTCTGCTTACCATGGACAAAAGGGCTCAAAACATCATTGTAAGTGCTATAGATGATGCAACTTTTTAGAATCTGATACACTATAAGACAGCCAAAGAGATGTGGGATACTCTTATTGTGTATATGGAGGGTTCTGAAGAAGTAAGGCAAGACAGAAAATCCTTGCTAAATCAAGAGTATGAAAGTTTTAGACAAGGAAAGGGTGATAGCATAACTGAGTGCTATAAGAAGTTCTACAGGATAGTGAATGAACTCATGTCCTATGGCAGAGAGTTCAGTAATTATGAACTCAATGATAAGTTTCTAAGGTCCCTAACTAAAGATTGGGACACCAAGATCTGTGTCATTAGAGAAATGGCTAAGTTGGCAGAAATTCCTCCACCTACACTGTTTGGCAAACTGCTGTCTTATGAAATGCAGTTGACAGTGAGGAAAGAAGAGGTGAGATCCACAAGAAGTGAACACAAAGAAAGGACAGTAGCCTTCAAGATAGAAGCCCCCAGAAAGTACAGATGTAAGTCACCTTCTCCACCTCTAAAAGCAGCTGATTCTGAGTCAGATGAGTCAGTCAGCACAAAATCTGAAAGCAGTGAAAGTGATGAGGACTTTGCTGCCTTCACAAGACATTTTCAGAAATTCTTAAAGAAGAAACAGTGGAGGACAAGGCCTTCTACATCACAGGGAAAGGAAGACTCTTATCAGAAAAAGAAGTCTTCAAAGAAAGAGAGGAAAAAGTCCAAGTCTAGCAAAGCTACACTATCAAAAATTGTGTGCTATTGCTGTAATAGACAAGGTCATGTGATAGCAGATTGTCCAGAGAAGAGGAAGGAGTATTGTGACAAGAAAAAGACTCTATACAAGGGCAAGAAGGAGAAGTCTTTTGTTGCCAAAAAGGACAAGACCCTGTCATATATCTCTTCTTCAGAAACTGAGTCAGATGCTGAAGCATATATAAGGCTGTTTGCTGAGGAAGAAGAAGAAGAGTTCATGCAGATTATGAATTCTATTTATGAACAAGAGGACAGTCAATGCCAAGGGCTAATGGCATTGACTGAAAATGACAAAATCCTGGAATAGCCAGGACCTAGTAAGGTACAAAGTTCAACTTTAAGTTCAGTTTCTTGTACCAGTTCAGAGTCAGATTCATCCTCATCAAATGATGAGAGTGCATCTGAGTCTGAATAAGATATTCATCAGTTGATAGATGAATACAAGGTTCTGTTGCAAGCTTACAAGAAGAGCAAGTCCCTAGCCAAAAGTCAGGCAAAGGAAATTGCTAATTTTAAAGCTGCTGCAACTGAGTTTGAGAAGTCATTTGATCAAAAGCTTAATGAGATAGCCAGACTGAAGCACATAACTGTGATTCAGATGGGAACTATATCATTTAAGAATGATCAAATCAAGAGTCTGGAGATCAATCTTCAGAAGGAGAAGGACTTAGTTGCTAGGTTTTCTAAACCTAAGTCAGTTCTGCCCTTAATTGATGAATTTGTTCATCACAAAGGCAAAGCTGGACTGGGTTTTACAAGACCTGCAAGGACTGCTCAGTCCAAGTCCAAGTCCAAGGGCAAAGCCCCAACTCTCAACAAGTCTGCTGTAGATAAAACAGCAAAGACTGTACCTAAGCAAAGGTACAATAAGTTTGAGTGTTGGTGCTATGGCAAAGTTGGCCACTTTGCAATGGACTGTTGGCACAATGCTAGTGCCAAAGTGAGTAGCAAACTGCCTGATGGAAGACCAGCAGGTAGCCTTATCAGGATGCAAACTAGCAAGTACCAAGGACCCAAGAATTCTTTGGGTTCTAAGGTTCATTAATCTGTTTTGCAGGTGAGTCCAAGTGGCCATGCCCCAATATGGTACTTGGACAGTGGATGTTCCAGACATATGACTGGAATAAAGGGATTACTAAGGGACTACATTCCAATCAAAGATGGTCCAAAAGTCACCTTTGGTGGTTCTGAAAAAGGAATCATCAAAGGGTTTGGTAACATTTCTAGTAACTTAGTTACCATTACTCAAGTGGCTTATGTTAAAGGGTTGAAACACAACCTAATAAGTATAAGTCAATTAAGTGATGTAGGGTATGACATCTCATTTGTTAAGAATGGTTGTCATATCAAGAGGTCAACTGATCAAGAGATCATTTTGACAGGTTATAGAAAGAGGAATGTCTACTGCCTAGACATTATGTGTGAGACCAATGGTTCACAAGTATGTCTTGTAGCAGATGAGACAGTCTCTCATTGTGTCAAATGGCACAAGAGGCTAGCCCATCTAAACTACAAGACAATTGGCAAACTCTTTAGCAAAGAGTTAGTGAGGAATGGTCCTCAAGTTAAGTGTGTTAAAGATGGTATTTGCTCAGCTTGTCAAAAGGGCAAGCAGACTAGATCCACCTTTAAAAGCATAGAAAACAAAGATGCTGTGAGGTGCTTATACCTCTTGCATATGGATCTCTTTGGTCCAATGTCAGCTCACAGTGTAGGTAGGAAGGTCTATACCTTTGTAGTTGTAGATGACTACTCAAGGTTTTCCTGGGTGTTCTTTCTTAGACAGAAATCTGAAACACCCAATGTCTTCTATAGCTTTGTCAAACAGATTCAGAATGAACTAAATAGTACAGTGGTCAAAATAAGAAGTGACCATGGTACTGAGTTTCAGTCTGATAGCATGACAAAACTATGTGAAGACTTTGGGATATTTCAAGAGTTTTCTTCACCAAGAACACCTCAGCAAAATGGCATTGCTGAGAGGAAGAATAGAACCTTGATTGAGGCTGGTAGGACCCTATTAAGTGATACTTCACTACCAGAATACTTCTGGGCTGAAGCAGTTAATACTGCATGTCATGTTATTAATAGGTCTACCATAACTAAAAGCCTCAACAAGACCCCCTATGAGGTTGTGAAAGGCAGGAAACCAAACCTATCATTCTTCAGGATCTTTGGTTGTAAGTGCTTCATACTTAACAATGGAAAGTCTTACTTGACTAAGTTTGCTGCCAAGTCTCAAGAGGGAATTTTTGTTGGGTACAACAATAATAGTAAGGCTTATAGAGTCTACAACTTGTCAACTCAAGTTGTAGAAGAGTCTATACATGTAGTATTTGATGAAACTAGGCTTATTAACAATGAGTTGTCTAGTAGTGTATGCAGCTCCTCAGGTATAACCAAGAAGATGGACAAGCTTACTATAGAAGAAGTACCTACTGCAAGACAGCAAGTAGAAGATAGTGGCTTTTGTCCAGGGGGAGAACTACATGTACCAATTGCTGATGAAGTTCAAGGAGTACAGCATGATGAAGATATTGAAGAAGCTCAACCTGAAGTCAGGATGCCTCTAGCCAATAGGCATCTTAGAGATCATCCAGCTGAACAAATTATTGGTGATCCAAGACAAGGGGTACAAACAAGGAGCAGAAACTTGAATGCAGCAATCTACTCCAGTTTCCTATCCCAAGTTGAACCTAAGAAGTTTGAAGAAGCCATCAAAGACCCTCTTTGGATTGAGGCAATGCAGGAAGAACTCAATCAGTTGAAGAACTGCAAGGTCTGGGAGCTTGTTCCTAAACCTAAAGAACACAATATAATTGGAACCAAGTGGATCTATAGGAACAAGATGGATGAACAAGGAGTCATCATTAAGAACAAAGCAAGACTGGTTGCTAAAGGATATAGGCAGGAAGAAGGTATTGATTTTGATCAAACCTTTGCTCCAGTAGCCAGACTGGAAGCCATAAGGATGTTCCTGGCCTATGCAACCTTTCAAGGATTCAAAGTTTACCAAATGGATGTCAAGTCAGCATTTCTAAATGGTAATCTTAAAGAAGAAGTCTATGTGGAACAACCCTCAGGTTTTGTTGATTCAACTCTACCTAATCATGTCTATAGACTTAGGAAAGCTTTATATGGGTTAAAGCAAGCCCCTAGGGCTTGGTATGAAATCCTGTCTAGTTTCCTCATTGAGAATAAGTTTACAAGGGGGAAAATAGACAAGACTCTATTCCTTAGGCAATCTAGAGGCAAAGTAATACTAGTCCAAATATATGTAGATGACATTATATTTGGGTCTACTGAAAGTAGCCTTTGCAAAAAGGTTGCAAAGCTAATGCAAGGTCAATTTGAGATGAGTAGTATGAGAGAGCTAAAGTTCTTCTTGGGTCTCCAAGTAAGACAGACTGAGAGTGGTTTATCCATATGCCAGTCCAAGTTCACCCTAGAACTCATAAGGAAGTATGGTATGGATTCATCCAGCACCATGAAGACTCCTATGGGGTCAAGTATGTCTCTTAGCAAGGATGATGCAGGGAAGCCTGTAGATGAAACCTTGTATAGAGGAATAGTTGGCTCCCTATTATACTTGACTGCAAGTAGACCAGATATCATGTATGCTACATGTGTCTGTGCAAGGTATCAAGCCTGCCCTAAAGAGTCTCATTTGACTGCAGTTCAGAGAATATTGAGATATCTAAAGGGCACTCCTTATCTAGGCCTCTGGTACCCTAGGAATGGGGATTTTGAACTAACAGGTTATTCAGATGCAGACTTTGCAGGATGCAAAGAAGACAGAAAAAGCACTACTGGAACCTGTCAATTCCTAGGTGGGAGACTGATTTCATGGAGTAGCAAAAAGCAAACAAGTATGGCTATCTCCACTGCAGAATCAGAATATGTGGCTGTAGGAAGTTGCTGTGCTCAACTTCTGTGGATACAACATCAGCTTGAGGACTATGGATTTCAGGTAAGTAGAACTCCACTCTTCTGTGATTCTACAAGTGCTATTTCAATTGCACATAACCCTGTTTCACATAGTAGAACTAAACATATTGAGATAAAATATCATTTTCTTAGGGAGCATGTAGAGAAAGAGGATATTTTACTAGAATATGTTAAAACAGATAATCAACTAGCTGATATGTATACTAAGCCCCTAAAAGAAGCTAAGTTCAATAGGTTTAAGATTGAACTAGGAATGATAAACTTAGAGTAAGTTTATAGTATTGGAAATTGGCTAAGTAAAAAGGTGTCGACACACAGAGATATCTGTGTCGACACAGAAAAGTGGTGTCGACCCTTCAGGGAAAAGGTGTCGACAAATCTAGGAAGTTGGTGTCGACACTTCAGAATATTAGTGTCGACACATGACAAGTTGGTGTCGACACAACCAAGGTGGTGTCGACACATAGTGTTTACTCAGAATTATCTAAGTAAAGACTCGACTACATGTCGAGTTAAGTGGTGTCGACACATAAACAAGTGTCGACATATATAATCTGTTGACTAAACTTGTGTCAACACATATGTGTCGAGACATTATAAGTCAGTGTCGACACTTATTGCCAGTGTCGACATAATTTAAGTTAGCTGCCCGCCTTTTCATCTTCAAACCTAGAAAGGTATAAATAGGATTTTGCCTTAGTTTGTCGACACGCTTTCAAAAGTTTCGAGACCAAAACTTCTGTGTCGACACCTCTCTTCTCTCAAGTCAAATTCTTCAAACCCTAATGGCGCCAAAGCTTGAGGAGAACGTCAACGAAGGATACGAACTGGTGCGTGACGCATTTGGGGATGCTGACCAGGAAATCAAGAACGTGATAACCCTAGTTGCACACTCAGGGTTAGAATATCTTGTTTCAGAGCCTACAAAGATCTGGAAGAAGGAAGTCTTGGAATTCCTCAATGGAGCTAAGGTAGATGAAACTGGATTCAAGATCAAATCCAGAGTCCATGGTGAGAAGGTGAAGGTATCACCTAAGAGCTTGAGGAAGATTCTACAGCTACCAAGAACTAAGGAAGAGGATGAAGTAACTGCTTCTAAGATAAGAGAAGCATTGACATGGTGTGGTCTAGATTCTAAGATGAAGATTGGTTCAGTCTTCAATAGAAAAGGAATGAATAGTCAGGGGAAATTCCTATCTGAAATTGTTGGGAAAGTGATATTGAGCAAGCCAGGAGGGCATGGCAGAGTATCTGCCCATATGTTCAGCATTATGACCAGACTAATATTCAATCTGAAAACTGACTGGTCTATAGTAATTTTTGAGAAGATTAAAGAAAGCTTGAAGAAGCCAAATCTGGGCAGGATCATAAGTCTATACCTAGCCGGTACTATACCAGAGGTTATGAATCAAGCTGCTGGCAGAAAAATCAACCATATGAGAAAGATGGATTTGAGGATATTTTCCAGATGGGACAGGGTGTTGTCTAAGGAAATGCCAACCCCTGAGAAGGTAATTCCTGAAAAAGTATCCCCTCAAAAGAAGAAGAGGAAAACCGCTCCAGTGGCTCAAGTTCCATCAAACAGCTCTGATAGTGAAGAACATGTGGTCTTCACACCTGATGAGCATGAGGAAGGAACTGCTGTAAAGTCTCCTGCTCCTCAAGATGTTGCTGAGATCCAGGGGGAGCTACCTCAAGCTAGCCCCATACACAAGGATCACATCCAGGGGGAGTCTCTAGTTGTAGAAGAATCAACTACACTAGAAAGTGAACAAGCAACCAACACAGTACTAGAGGTAATCACTGAACTAAATGTTTTAGATTTTCCTATAGAGGATACTGATTTGACTGATGTTCATCAGCAAACTCAGCTGGATAGCCAAGTCCCAGATGCTGTCATGGAAGACACATCTGTTGAAGTTGTAGTTACTGATCCAATGGTTGAAGAGCCAAGACTTTCTCTAGCTCATTCACCCCAAGAATTTACAATGGAAGATTTATTCCTAAATTTGGATCAACAAGACTTTGACAAGTACACTGCTGCTGCTGAAGTGGAGAATGCTCTAGTTGAGGGGGAGCAAGTAGTTCATGTTGCAGAACCTGAGAAGGCCCCAGCTGTGCAGAAGGAGTTACCCCCAAGCCTTAAGGAGAGGGTAGAAATTGCTAGCTCCTCAGCTTCTGAAGATGATGAGACAGCAAGAGCTAAGAAAAAGAAGATTTATGTATTCAAGAGGAGTCAGAGTTATAAGAAGGCCTTACAATCTATTACACCACAACCTATATCACTGCCAGCACCAACTGTTGATTATAGTGCACTGATGGTTGCTATGCAGATTAAACTGGATGAACACAGGAAGGCCATTGAGAAATATGTGGATGAAGGGCAGAAATCATTGCAATTTGATTTGGCCCAGGACATAAAGTCAATAAGATTTGAGATGAATCTTAATAAGAAGGAGATGACAGACTGCTTCCACAAAGGGGGGAATGCAGTAGTGTACTTGGCAACTCATCAAGAGAAAATAAAGGCTCAAGTAGATGACATAGCACTGAAGCAGGGATATGTTCTAGAAAATCAAATCAGAATGAATGACAATTTGACAGCATCTCACAATGCTATTGTCACAGAAATGAAGAACATAGCTGCTGGACCTTCTACCTCTACTGCTACTATTAAAGCTGAATTTGACAAAGTATTCCAGGAAGAAATCACTGCTGTTAATACTGCCATTCAAGAATCTCAAAAGATCATAACTGACAAACTCCAAAGGTTAAAACCATTCTTTAAAGATGGAGTTAATTATTTGGATAATCAAGTCAGATTTCAAAAAGATGATGTCAGAGATCATGTAGAAAGAGAAGTCATAAAGTGGGAGAGGGTTTTAGTCAAAGCTAGCTCTGATCACGCCAAGTGGATATCTAATTCCATCAGAGCTACACTGGGTTATCCTCCTCTTTGTGATGATGACAATGTTGCTGAATCTGGAATTCATCCTGCATATTTAGGAGGGGAGCAACCAGAAGTGGCTCAAGTTATCTACCCTCCTCCAGATTTTGACATGATTCATGCTGACATACAGTCCATGTATAGCCCACCTAGGGGTAAGGACAATGTAATTATTGAGAAAGTTGTTCAGCCTATATCTGAACATATGCAAGAAGCACTGCAGAAAGAAGAAGAGACTAGATTGTCTAAGAAGAGGTTCAGGGAGCAAGCTGAACAAAGACCTGACTTTGAGCAGTGGAGCCCCACCTCAAGAAATATTATTTTGACTGCCTGGAAAGCTGCAAAAGATAATGTGCATGACAGGAATAAATGGTTTTCTGAGGCTGAATGGAGAAAACATGAGATCAGGCAGGAGGCAATAGTCCAGTATAGAAGAAAGGCCAAGATGGGAAAGCTACCTCCTACTGCTCAGGAGTCTAGCAAGTACTTTCCTAAGCCTTATCATTATTTTGAAAGGCAAAAGATTAAGGCTGAGGAACTTAAGAAGAAAGATCTGAAAGGCAAGAAGCCTGCTGATGCTAAAGTTGCTGTAGCTCCTATTCAAGCCAAAGTTCAAGCTGGAAAAGGAATAGTGATTAAGGAGCCAGAACAGAAATAGAATTAGAATTTTCTTAAAGTTTACTTTGTAATCTTTTTGATGTACAACATTCTGTAAACTTCTGAATTATGAATATGACAAAGTATTGAAACAATGTTTTGTGTGATAAATTTGTTGTGTAATAAATTTGTTTCATAATTGTTCTGTAATGATGTCTATGTATACATGTGTGATTGATACATGTTTATGTTTGCCCTGCTATATTTACAATCCTGCTTTACATCATTTTGTAATTTTATTATGAATGGTGTATATCATTGACTAAGGGTTATGACTTCTCCAAATAGGGGGAGATTGTTGGGTACATTGGTTTAAATGTACCTGATTTGAAGAAGCCTCACCCAACTCAATGATATACATCAAAATGTATTTGATGTATTTTGAGTTTACATGTGCAGGTTAAGAATTTGCAGGAAAGAAGAAAAAGTTTCTAAGTCCATGTGTCGACACCCAGAGGGAAAGTGTCGACACTTAAGAAGACTTGTGTCGACACCCAGACAAGCAGTGTCGACACTTGGAGTCATTGTGTCGACACCAGGGATGCTGAGTCGACACCAGACAGAAAGTGTCGACACAAGGAGCTGTGTCGACACTCAATGAAGAAGAGTGCAGTGAAGCTGTGTCGACACTTAGCAGTTGTGTCGACACCCAGTGAAACTGTGTCTACACCAGAAAGTGACGACACTTGGAGGCTGTGTCGACACTTAGCAGAAGAGTCAACACTTGAAGTAAGTGTCGACACCCAGAACAATGTGTCGACACTTAGCAAAAGAGTCAACACTGGAAGTAAGTGTCGACACCCAGAACAATGTATCGACACTTAGCTGAAGACTCAACACTTGAAGAAAGTGTCGACACAAGGAGCTGTGTCGACACTTAGCAAAGCTCAGCAAAGTACAACAAAAATATTATAAGTACAAGTGTCGACACTAAGGCAATGTGTCGACACTCAGCCAGAGTCTCGACAGAAGAAGAGTGTGTCGACATAAGGAGCTGTGTCGACACTCAACAAGTATCAACACTGAAGACATGTGTCGACACCAAGAAGTAGTGTCGACACTTAACAGATTCAACACATGAAGATGTGTTGACACAAAGGTGTTGTGTTGACACTTAGAAGAATTCAGCAAAATACTGAAGTACAAGTACTTGTGTCGACACTCAATTTCAGTGTCGACACATGAAGAATAAGCAGTGTCGAGATATAAAATCTACAACACAAGGAGTTGTGTCGACACCTTGTAGGATAGTGTCGACACTTAGACAACATGTGTCGACACTTAGTCTATAAGTGTCGACACTTAAAGACAGATAGTCTCGACACTTCTAGACAGTTACAGAATTTTCAAGAACTGACTGGATGACTTGACAGCTGCCATTCTAGCCGTTCTACTGCACCTGTCAGAGTTGTCAGAATTCAGTTATGGACTGGACCAGCCAGTTACCATGAAGAAGGCCTATAAATAGGCTTGTGCTGTCTACAGAAAGTGGTTGTTCAATTTATTGATCAAGTATTTAACAAAGAAGATCTAGCTATTCCTTGAAGAATCAAGTGCAGATCTAAGAAGTTGGAGAGAGAGAGCTCCATCCAAGAAATCAACTGTTGGAACCCAGCTGAAAAGAAGGATTCAGATTTGTCTAAATCTTAAGAAGTAGAGATGAAGGATCAACTGCAGAGGAATCAGTCTTATTGTGTTCTACTTTCAAGAAGCTTTGAAGAAAGCCAAGTCAGATTGATTTCAGCTGAGTTCTTCCAAGAACTCATCAAGAATCTCACAACTTATCTCTCTTTCATCTAAGTTGTTGAGTTTATACATTTTGTATTCATTATAACTTGTAGGATCCTTAGGGATCTGAGATTGTAAGCCTGCAATTATAAAGGCTGAGAGTAGGAGAGTTAAATCTCTGAGTGTAGGCCTTGGTGGCTGAGTGTAGGCTTTCGTGGCTGAGTGTAGGCCTTTGTGGCTGAGTGTAGGCCTTGGTGGCTGAGTGTAGGCCTTTGTGGCTGAGTGTAGGCTTTGTGGAAAAGATGAGTTGTAGGGCCTTGGGCCTGAGGTGTAGGAGCCTGTTTTGGGTTTTGAGATAGTGGAGGAGTTTGGCCGAATCTATTACACTGCTAGATAGGCGAAGGGGGAAAGTGGATGTACCCAAAGCTTGGGGAACCACTATACAACTCTGTGTCTACTGTGTGATTGTTGTTGGCTGTGATTGCTGCATATGTGTTGTGATATAGTAGATAGAATTCTGTGATATTATCTGATTACTGTATAAAAAGTTAAAAAGATTCAAGTCACCTATTCACCCCCCCCCCCCTCTAGGTGATTAGGTACAATATCTTTCAGTAACAATCACATTATGTGATTCTATCAGATTATCATTCATTCTAAGTTGATTCTCTAGAACATAGCCTTGTTTAACAGCTATATCATCAACTTGAGTCTTGATCTTTTCTTGATGTGTGGCTAGGAAAACCACAACATTTCCTCCTTTGTGGAAACAATCAGTCATCTCCTTCTTGTTTTGATTAACTTCAAATCTTATTGATTTTATATCTGTAGCCAAGGAGAGTTGGAGATCTTTGTGAGTTTCATCCATATATTTCTCCATGGCAATCCTTTGTTCATCTAGCTTTACTTGTAAAGATACTAATAAGGAACTGTAATCAGTTACTGGGGCTGGTTGTGGAGCAGTTTGTAAAGCTCTCTTGTAGCTTTTGCTTCTACTTTTGAAGACCATTAACTTCCTCTTCTTAGCTATTGTAGCTTCTTCATCCTCAGATGCTGAGGAACTAGCTATATCAACTCTATCTTTAGGACTAGGAGGCAATACCTGTTCAGTTCTAGGTTACTCCCCCTGAGTCCCTTGGTGCTCCTCAGTTCTTGTATTCTCCCCCTGAGACCGTAGGTGCTCCCCCTCAAGGTTAACTTGCTCCCCCTCAAAATCTACTTTCTCCCCCTCAAACTCAGTCTGCCCTAAATCAGGGAACAACTCTACAAGAGTGAACTCTTGTTGAGTAGGGACTGGAGATACTCTTATCTTTGGAGCATGATCAGTAGCAGATGTATCCTCCATGATAACATCTTGAGCTTGACTGTGTAGTAGAGTTGGCTGGTCAACATCAATCAAAGAGTCAGTTAGAGTTTCATCCTTATCATTAAGAATTGATTGATTAACCTCATGTATTACCTCAAGTATAATTTGTGTAGCAATATCACGTTCCAAGTGTATTGGCTCTTCCTCAACATGAGGCTCCCCCTGCACTTGAGCACTATCTGTAGGGTCTTGTGCAGGAATGTCTTGTGCTGGAGATTTTTCAGGAATCTCTTGCCTTTCTTCCTCAGGCATATCCTTGGTTAGGACCCTATCCCATCTGGATATTATCCTGATATGCATTCTCCTCATGTGATTTATCTTAGTCCCAGCTGACTGTTCCATCACTTCAGGTATTGTTCCAGCTAAATACAGGCTCACAATTCTGCCCAGATTTGGCTTCTTCATACTTTCCTTAATCTTTTCAAAAATGACTACTGACCAATCTGTGTTTAGTCTATGGATGATTCTGGTCATAAGGCTGAATATATAGGCAGAAATCCTATCATACACCCTGGATTATAGAGAATCACGTTTCCTACAACTTCAGACAAGAACTTCCCTTGCATATTCATGCCTTTCCTGTTCAATGCTGAGCCAATCTTCATGGTGGAATCCAGTCCACACCATTGAAGTGCTTCTCTTAGCTTAGATTTGGGTACATCTTCTTCTTCTTGTGTTCTTGGCAGGTGAAGAACTTTCCTTAAACTCTTCTGGGTTATTTTCACCTTTACTCCATGGACCGTGAATCTAATTTTGAGTCCAGTTTGATCTAGGGTAGCAGCACCAAAGAATTCTAGTGTTTCTTTCTTCCAAATCTTAGTTGGTTCAAAAACTAAGAATTCCAGACCATTTTCAGCTATTAGTGTTATTACTCCTATAATTTCTAATTCCGTTCCATCAAATGCGTTCCGAACCAGTTCGTATCCTTCATTGACATTGTCCTCGATCTTTGGCGCCATGGTTGTTGAGAGAAATCTGGTGTGAGGGAAGAGAGTTTGTCGACACTATATTCTAGTCTCAAGAATCTAGAGAGCGTGTCGACAGGGTTTGTTGTTGACCTATTTATACCTTGTTGAACAAAGAAGGTCAGAAGGCGCGACAACAATCACTGAATGTGTCGACACTGTTGAAAAGTGTCGACCGAAACTACTTAAGTCTCGACAACGGTGTTGACTTCTATGTGTCGACACCAATTATGATGTGTCGACACAAATATACTTAACTGATGACTCAGTGTTTGAGTTTCGACACAGACATCTGCATGTGTCGACACCACTTTCCTGAAGTGTCGACAACACTTCTCTGTGTTGACACCGTTTTGCTGGATATGTCGACACAGTTTTACTTAGCCAATTTTGTTAAACTAATCTATGTTCAACATTCCTAATTTAATTTTAAATTTATTGAATTTAGTTTCATCTAGAGGCTTAATAAACATATCTACAATTTGATAATCTGTTTTGATAAATTCTAGTGAGATGTCCTCTTTCTCTACATGTTCTCTAAGAAAATGGTATCTAATTTCGATATGCTTAGTCCTACTATGTGAAACAGGATTATTAGCAATAGAAATAGCACTTGTAGAATCACAAAGTAAAGGTGTTCTACTTACCTTAATACCATAGTCTTCTAGCTGTTGCTGAATCCACAACAGCTGTGCACAACAACTTCCTGCTGCCACATATTCAGACTCAGCTGTGGAAATTGCCACACTAGTCTGGTTCTTACTGCTCCAAGACACCAACCTTCCTCCTAGAAATTGACAGGTGCATGTAGTGCTTTTTCTATCTTCTTTGCAACCTGCAAAGTCTGCATCTGAATAGCATGTCAGTAGAAAATCTCCATTCCTAGGGTACCAAAGGCCTAGATTAGATGTGCCCTTAAGATATCTCAAAATCCTTTTGACTGCAGTAAGATGAGATTCTTTAGGGCATGATTGGTACCTAGCACAGACACATGTAACATACATGATAACTGGTCTATTAGCAGTCAGATATAGATGAGAGCCAACTATTCCTCTATATAAAGTTTCATCTACAGGTTTCCCTGCATCATCTTTGCTTAAAGACACACTTGTCCCCATTGGAGTTCTCATAGTAGTGGATGATTCCATACCATACTTCTTAATTAACTCCTGGGTGAACTTAGACTGGGATATGGACAAGCCATCATCAGTCTGTCTTACTTGGAGACCCAAGAAGAACTTAAGTTCTCCCATACTGCTCATTTCAAATTTCCCTTGCATAAGTTTTGCAAACTTTCTACAAAGGTTACTTTCAGTAGAACCAAATATTATGTCATCAACATATATTTGGACTAGGATTATCTTTCCTTTGGATTCCCTAAGGAATAGAGTCTTATCTATTTTCCCCCTTGAGAATTTGTTCTCAATGAGGAAAGTAGACAGGGTTTCATACCAGGCCCTTGGGGCTTGCTTTAACCCATATAAAGCTTTCCTAAGTCTATAAACATAATCAGGTTTGAGAGAATCAACAAAACCTGAGGGCTGCTCTACATAGACTTCTTCTTTTAGATTTCCATTTAGGAATGCTGATTTTACATCCATTTGGAATACCTTGAAGCCTTGATATGCTGCATAAGCAAGGACCATCCTAATTTCTTCCAGTCTTGCTACTAGGGCAAAAGTTTGATCAAAGTCAATACCCTCTTCTTGTATGCATCCTTTTGCAACAAGTCCTGCTTTGTTCTTCACAATTATCCCACTCTCATCTAGTTTGTTCCTAAAGATCCACTTTGTTCCAATGATGTTGTGGTCTTTTGGTTTAGGAACTAACTTCCAGACCTTGCACCTTCTAAACTGATTCAGCTCCTCTTGCATGACATCAATCCAATGTGGGTCTAGAACAGCTTCTTCAAATTTCTTGGGTTCCACTTGAGATAAGAAGCTAGAGCAAAGAACTGTGTTCAGATTCCTGCTCCTTGTTTGTACTCCTTGTCTTGGATCACCAATTATCTGATTTGTTGTATGATCATTTAAGTGTCTAATAGCTGGAGGTAGTCTATCTTCAGGTTGAACACCTCCAGTCTCTTCATTATGCTGCACCTCTTGGTTTTCATCAGCATTTTGAGAGTCTTGTACTCCCCTTGGACAGCAGCCACCATTTTCCACTTCCTGATTTGTAGTTGAATCTTTTGTAATAGTAAGCTTGTCCATTCTCTCATTTATACCTGTAGAACTGCAAGAACTACTTGGCAACTCACTGTTAATAAGTCTTATTTCATCAAAGACAACATGTACAGACTCTTCTACAACTTGAGTAATCAAGTTGTAGACCCTATAAGCCTTACTATTATTGCTGTACCCAATAAATATCCCATCTTGGGATTTGACAGAAAACTTAGTTAGATAAGACATGCCATTGTTAAGGACATAACACTTGCAACCAAAGATCCTAAAATAGGATAAGTTTGGTTTTATGCCTTTCATAATCTCATAGGGAGTCTTTTTGTGGCTTTTGGTGATAGAAACCCTATTGATCACACGACATACAGTGTTTACTGCCTCAGCCCAAAAATATTCTGGGAGAGAAGTGTCACTCAATAGAGTTCTACCAGCCTCAATCAGTGTTCTATTATTCCTTTCAGCAATACCATTTTGCTGTGGTGTTCTAGGTGAGGAGAATTCTTGAAAAATCCCAAATTCTTCACACAGTCTTGTCATAGTCTCAGATTGAAATTCAGTGTCATGGTCACTTTTGATTTTGACCACTATACTGTCCAGCACATTCTGAATTTGTTTGACAAAACTATATAAAACACTTGGGATTTCAGATGTTTGTCTCAGAAAGAACACCCATGAATATCTAGAATAGTCATCTAACACCACAAAAGTGTAGACCTTCCTACCTACACTATGAACTGGCATAGGACCAAATAAATCCATATGCAAGAGGTATAGACACCTCACTGAATCCTTGTTTTCAAGGCTATGAAAGGAGGATTTGGTCTGCTTGTCTTTTTGACAAGCTGAGCATATCTCATACTTTATACACTTAACTTGAGGACCATTCCTCACTAACTCTTTGCTAAAGAGTTGGCCAATAGTCTTGTAGTTAAGATGGGCCAGCCTCTTATTCCATTTAACACAATGAGAGGCTCTCTCATGTGATACAAGACAAATAGGAGAAACATTGTTCTCACACTCAAAGTTAAGACAGTACACATTTCTTTTTCATTATCCTTTTAATATGACCTCTTGATCACCTGACCTCTTGATATGACAACCATTCTTGACAAATGAAATGTCATAACCTAAATCACTCAGCTGACTTATGCTAATTAGATTGTGTTTCAAACCCTTTACATAGGTCACTTGAGTGATTGTAACTTAGTTATTAGAAATGTTACCAAAACCTTTGATGACTCCCTTTTCAGAATCACCAAAGATTACTTTAGGCCCATTCAGCATAGGTGAGTTGTCCTTCAGCAATCCCCTTGTTCCAGTCATGTGCAAGGAACATCCATTGTCCAAGTACCATATAGGGGCATGACAACTTGGACTCACCTGCAATAAAGATTACTTAACCTTAGAACCCAAATAACTTTTGGGTCCTCGGTGCAAGTTAGTCTGAACTTTAATAAATCTGCCTACAGCTTTTCTAACAGGCAGACTGCTACTCTTCTTGACACTGATATTGTGCCAACAGTCTAAGGCAAAGTGGCCAAACTTACCACAGCACCAGCACTCAAACTTATTGTACCTCTTTTTAGGTACAACCTTAGCTGTACTGTTTGCAGCAAGTCTCTTGTTTTGTGCCGGGGTTTTGCCTTTATAATTGGACTTAGCAGCCCATGCAGTTCTCTTAAACCCTAATCCTGCCTTATCATTTTGAGACATAAACTCATCAATCAAGGGTAATACAGATTTTGGCTTAGAAAAACTAGCCACAATCTCCTTCACTTTCTGAAGTCTGTTTTCCAGACTTTTAATCTGATCATTTTTAAATGTGATTGTTCCCATTTGAATAACAGTTATGTTTTTCAATCTGGCAATCTCATTCAACTTTTGATCCAACATCTTCTCTGAATCAGATGCAGCCATCTTAAAATTTGCAATTTCCTTAGCCTGAGTTTTGGCCAGGTTTTTGCTTTTCTTTAGTGCCTACAACAAGACCCATATTCATCTATCAGTTGATGAATATCACCTTCAGACTCAGACCCATCCACATCACTTGATGCAGATGTTGCTGACTCTGACCCAGTACTACAATCTGAATTTCTAGAAAAACATTATACCTTACTAGGACCAGGCTGATCCTGACACTTGTCTTCTTCTGACACAGCCATCAGTCCCTTGCACTGATGGTCTTCTTGTTCATAGATAGAGTTCAGCACTTGTAGAAACTCATCTTCTTCATCTGCTGCATATAAACCAATGTATGCCTCAGCTTCAGATTATGACTCTAAAGATGATTGGTCTGTCAAGCTCTTCTCCTTCTTAGCAATAAAGGATTTCTCCTTCTTGCTCTGGTGTTGAATCTTCTTTTTATCAACAGACTCTTTTCTTTTGTCTGGACACTCAGCAACAACATGTTCAGGCCTATTACAGCAGTAGCAAACTATCTTTGATGTTGTAGATTTGCTTGGCTTAGACCTGCTCCTGTCTTTCCTGGATGACTTCCTCTTTTGATAATAGTCATCCTTAGGCTGAGATGTGGAGGGCTTAGACTTCCACTGCTTCTTCTTCAGGAATCTCTGAAACTGCCTTGTGAAGGCAGCAAAGTCTTTATCTGAGTCACTGCTGTCTGAACTTTGGTTGTCTGAATTATCTGAAGCAATTTCAGCAACTATCTTAGGAGGTGAATAAGACATCCTCCTATTCTTCCTAGTGGCTTCAACTTTGAAGGCCACAGACTTTTCTCTATGCTCCCCTTTTGCACTTTTCTCTTCCTCTTTCCTAGACATCAGCTGCATCTCATATGACAGCAATTTTCCAAACAAAGTTGGAGGAGAGATATCTGCAAGTTTGGCCACTTCCCTAATGACACAAATCTTAGTGTCCCAATGCTTTGTCAAGGATCTTAGGAATTTATCATTCAGTTCATATGTACTAAAGATTCTTTCATAGGACATCAGCTCATTTACTATTCTATAGAACTTTTTATAACACTCAGTTATACTGTCAGACTTTCCTTATCTGAAACTCTCATATTCCTGGTTCAGCATAGACTTTCTATCTTGTTTGACTTCTTCAGAACCCTCCATGTAGACTATCAAAGTATCCCATATTTTCTTGGAGGTCTTGCAGTGAATCAAATTTTGAAAGGTTGAATCATCTATGGCACTTACTATGATATTCTGTGCACTTTTATCCATAGTTGCCAGGATGATCTCATCCTTAGTCATCTCTGAAAAATCCTTGGGAATTCTTTCGTTTGCATCTAGAACTGACTACTTCATTGGAATATAAGGACCTTCCTTTACTGTAATGTAGATTCTTGGATCAGAAACCTCCATAAACAGCCTGACCCTTTCTTTCCATATTCCAAATATCTCCTTCCTGCATATGGGTAATTTCATAGAACCTAGTTTCTTATGATTTTCTCCTGAACCCATTTTCTTGATCTTGAATCTTCCTTATGGATCTAACTCAGACTGTTAAGTCCTTCTTTGAGTAACCTCCCTCTGATACCACTTGAAAGAATTTATTTCAAGATAACCTAATACACCTAGAGGGGGGGGGGTGAATATGTTCAAATCCTTTTTATTCTAAGGCAGATAATAAACTCTAGTTTTCTGTTGATTGTACTATTAACATAGCAAACACATCACAGAAATATATCCAATCACAGAGTGCACAGGATTTATAGTGGTTCCCCAAGTATTGGGTACATCCACTTTCCCCCTTCGCCTATCTAGCAGTGTGCTAGATTCGGCCTAACTTTTTCTCTTCACCTCAGATCCTAAGATCTTACAGCTTAGAACCCAACAAGGCTCCTATAACTCAGAGTGAGTCCACACTCCTACAGCTCAGGCAAACTGCCCTACCTCAGCCTTCAACAAGGCCTACACTCAGAGATCACAATCTTCTACAACTCAGGCTCACAGCCCTACCTCAGCCTTCAACAAGGCCTACCACTCAGAGAAATTACTCTCCTGCACTGAGCCTTTATAAACACAGGCTTACAGCTCAGATCTAGAATAGATCCTATAGAAAATAGATTTAACAAACTAATTAACCACCACCCTGATAGAGAGAGAAGGGATGGATGGTTTCTTGATCAGTTCTTTGAAGAAACTGATGGCAGAGAACAACCACTCTTAGCTTTCTTCAAAGCTTCTTGAATCTGAACTCAGTAGGGTTGAATCTCCTGTGAATTTGATCTTCAATCAGCTTCTATCTTGAAATTCAGAACTCAATCTGAATCCTTCTTAGCAGCCTGGTTCAGCAACTGCACTTCAATAGATGGAGCTCTCTCTCTCCACTTTCTTCTTATATCTTCTTCCGAAAATCTTCTTATGTATGTGTATATACTTTTTTTTATATCAGTTCTTCTCTATTTTCAATCACTACTTCTCTCCAAGGAAAAATGTCTTTATATAGACTTTCTCCATAGTAACCGGCTGATCCGGTTTCTAACAAACTTCTGACAACTCTGACAGTTGCAGTAGACCGGTTCGAAATGGCAGCTGTCAAGTCATCCAGTCACTTCTTGAACTCTGTCTCTGTCAACAAAATGTCGAGACTGAACTTCATCTTGTGTCGACACAAGTAGATTAAGTGTCGACACATGTGAACTAAGTGTTGACAAAAGCCTTGGTGGTGTCGACACATCTCCTTTGTTATTGTTAATGCTTCTCGACACAACCTTCTGTAGAATGTGTCGACACTGAGTCTGTGTGTCGACACAAACACTTCTCTTTTACTTTGTTGAATCTCTGCTGTGTGTGTCGACACAAGTACTGTGTGTCAACACGGTTGATGTCGACAAAGTCTTCAGTGTGTCGACACTTCCTATTGGTGTCGACATAATTGATGTCGACTATGTATTCCTGTGTGTCGACACTGCCTCTTAGTGTCGACACAGTTGATGTCGACAATGCTTCACTGTGTGTCGACACTGCCTCTGCATGTCGACACAGTTTCTTCTGGTGTCGACACAGCCTTTCCAAGTGTCGACACAATTAACTTCAAGTGTCGACACAACTTTTCTCTAGTGTCGACACATGCCTTCATAAGTGTCAACACAGCTTCTTCTAGTGTCGACACATGAACTTAGAAATTTTTTCTGCATTCTTGCATTTTCTTAACCTGCACATATAAACTCAAAACAACATCAAATATACCTTGATGTATATCATTGAGTAAGGTGAGCCTTCTTCAAATCTGGTACACATTTTCCAATGTACCCAACAAGAACATCATCTTCTTCAAGTCTGCCGTCATCTTGGTGATCCCCGGGTGTATATAATATCTGCTATAATGTGCTTCCGCCATGAGTTCTTCCCGAATCTGATCACCTGCGGGTATGTAGACCCTGCCTCTGAAATATAACAATCCATCCCTCAGTGAATGATCTCCCGTCGAACCCTCCTTCAAGGTTTGGAATAACAGCTCTACCCATGCATCAGTCTTCTGTCCGTCCCGGATGCGGTCCTGAATATCATCTATGGCAATCATCGATGCTATATATTCCATGTATAGCCATGGATCATTCTCGGATACTAGGGATATCTGCATATCTCTGAAAGACCGAACTAGCTCCATGGACATCAGCTGTGGTTCCTTCCCCGAGGTATCTCCTCTCCGGCTCAGAGCATCTGCCACCACGTTCTCCTTGTCGGGATGGTAGTGCATGGTGTACTGGTAATCTGACAGGAACTCCACCCAACGTCTCTGTTGTAAGACCCCCTTTTTTTCTTATCGACACCGGGGTCTTAGGCCCAGAACCGCCGTTTTGCGGTGACTCCTTCACGCCCTGAAGGGTCATAACCACAAAGCACCGATTCTGCCGGCCATTTCGATCACAGAAAAGTAGCATAAAGAAGTAAATGGAAACTATCAGTCCACAGAAAATCACATATCATAGTAAATAAGTCCCCACGAAGGGAGTGTCCACAGAATAAAACATCAGAGTAGCAAAATACAGGCTTATGCCCGGTACATCATATCCTCACTACAAAATCACTCATGCGGAAGCAAAAGCAGAAAAACTACTCAAGGTCGAGACTCACGGTCCCGGCTGTATGAACTCCGGAGCTAGACTGCCCCACCTTCAAGCGCACCGGTCTCTGGGGCTGCTCCTCCATGCTGGTCTCCACGATCCCCTAAATGATGCGGTTCGAAAACCGTTATTCTAAAAGACTAAGTCCTATCATCCCCCGCCCCTTCCCCCACGGCTCCTAGGCACCGAGCAGAGAGGAAGAAAGGGGAGGACTTGAAGGTGGAGAATATCAAAACAGATGACAGCGGACCTATACTAGCAATTCTATAACATGTATAGACAATAATCTGAAATAGGAAAAATAACCTTCACTTATGTGGGACCACATAAGCCAAGGGGTCTTTTGCAAGGCTCCCATCATATAAAAAGTCTCATACCAATTTATACGTTGGGGTGTCGGTTATCAAACAGCAGTATATGTATTTATATATCAAAAATTGACCTTAATTTATAAACTTGCCCACACAAGCTTATAGACCAAGGGGTCGTTTTGCAGGTCCTATTGTATAAGCGTCCCATTCCACTTATACTTTAGGTGTCAGGGTTAAATGAATCGATTATGCTATGATATGCAAGTGGGTATGATGGATCATGCAAGTGCAACACACACACCCGACTCTGTGCACACAGATCTTTAGTTCCCCCTTTCTAGAGTCGTAACCTCCCAGGATACCTCCGTAGTGGCAGACGGAAGCGGTGGGTTGGGCCTCGCCCACCTCTAAACCAATAAAGCACTACCGGTCAGACATATCGTACGCCTCAACGCTTGGTGCACGAAGCGGACTCCTGCGTACTCTTGACGGCTGGCGCACCGGACTTCTGTTGGCGAAGTGCTAACCACACTTGCCGAGTCAACGTATTGGCGTCGGTGCATCGACCCTGCAATACCGAAGACCCACCACCTTAATTTCCTTTCCTTTTATGCACATGCAAATTTAGCATAATCAAAAACCGAGCCGAAGCTCCCCGGACCAACACGTCCGTCTCAAACGATCGAGCCGAAGCTCCCCGGACCCAAAGTCCGTCTTTTAACCATCCGAGCCAAAGCTCCCAGCTAACTACTGGTGCTAACAGTGTTTGTGAAATGTGCAACCCTAATTACTAAGTTACTCTTTTCCGCTTGTTAAAATAGTTTACGTTAACCCAGGACTTCCCCCGGTATTCCCTGTGAAGGGCTCTCAAGGGGCACTAGGAACTATGTTGGGATTACGCCCAGCGTTCCCTTTCGCAAGGTACTTTTTTTTGTTGTTGGTTGATTCCCTTACCCATTACTTTCTCATGTTCCAATAGGCTAATCCTAGGGTGATTTGACTCCAACTCTCCTCGGGAAGGACGATCTTTCGTCGGACTCGAGCGCCTCTAAACCCTAGACAAAATAACACCTTACTCACTTATCTTCCAAAAATGCACCTACTTCTACTTATCCTTCCCAGCAACCCAACAACACCCAACACATGTGCTCTAGTTCATATCCCAAATGATTTCTTGCAGTTTTGCTAAATGCAGACCACTTAAGCTATATGACCCGTAAAACGGGAAGTATGCCATATGATCATCCAATGCTCATATAATAATTATTAGAGGTCTATATTGCCATATGTAGATTGAATCCACAATTTCCTAATTTTCATAATTTAAACGCTAATTTATTTATTTATTTTAAAAGCCAAAAGTTCCAAGATTGAACAGGAAGTACAAGATTTATGCAAGATAAAGCTCCACTAAAATTATGATAAATGCAAGATGGGTAATAATCTAGAAATCCAGAATCTCCAAATTTTCCAGCAAGATTTTAGCCCTTAAATTCTATTTCTAATTTATTCCAAAATAATTCATTAAAAGGGGATGTACAATAAAAATACTTCCAAAAATTCAGAGAAAATTCCAGGATGATTGTAAGGGTATATCAAACCTCTAAGTAAACTTTCATAATTTGTTTGAAAGAATTATTCCCTAAATTAAGTAATTATCCTATTCTCAAAAATATGGCCTTGTAAAGAAAGTTATGAAAACAGACCTCTAAAATTATAAATAAATTTCTACAAGTACGTTTTGGCCTAAACACATCAAAACCTAAGCCTCATGATTTTTAAACAGATATATCATCAATAATGAATTTTATTTACCCAAGCCCCTTTCTGAAATTAATGAAGGAAGTACCAAATAAAATTAATTAAAAATTGTGATAAAAATTCAAAGCTGTTCAACTAGCCCTAGACTAACCTCTGACCAAGTTTCATCATATTTTAAAGCACATAATATCCATAAGAAAATCAAACATCATTTTGGGCCTTTTGGTAATTAACAAATGAAGTACCAAGAATAAAATCCATAAAATTCTACAAACATTACCAGAGGTTCTAGGTGGCCTAAAACCTATTCTACCCAAGGTGCATAATATTTGGGGAAGGTTTAGTGGCTGATTCTTCAAATTTGTGCTCCTATCCTAAAATTAGGGTTAGGGTTTTGAGGTGTCTACCTTGCTCTAATTCTTCTGAGGTTCCTACCAGAGATCTTAGGTTACATTATCCTCAATTCTACTGGGTTTCCAAGGCCATGCATGGGCATTTGCCCCCATGTCCTTCACAACCCCCAAAAGTCCTTCCTTAGGGTTTGAGGTTGAACCCTAGGGCAAATCAAGCCCAAATCATCCCATTTTCCTCAAGAGGGTGACATTGTCCATGCCAAGTCAGTGTCCAAAACCTCTGCCTCTGTTGAGGGGAGGGGACCACCCTAAGTCCATAGTGCACTTGTGGTCAAAAATACCCTCTTAAGGCCAAACTAGGGTTTGGTGATTACCTAACCAAAACATATCAAAATGTGCTCAAATTATGTACAGCACTAGGTCTTGATGCCAGGGACCACTACCCAAAATTTGGGAGGGTTTTGAGGTTATTTGGCCACTTAATTAAATTACCCTATCTTTATTAAATAAAAGCAAAAACTTTAGGAAACGTGTGTCCAAAAATTCTAAGTTTTGGGCAGGCCCTAGGTATAGCCAGGTAGGCTCCCTGCCAAAATTTCAAGTGATTTGGACTAGGGATGAGGTGTGGGCACTCAGTTTAATGACTGCCTAGCCCTAAGGGTATGTCCCACCAACATGGGTGCCTTGGTCAGACCATGCACCCAAATTGGTTCAAACCAATTTTAAATAAAGTAGACACCAAGGACTACAACTTTTATGTTGGTCACTTGTTTTGCAGATGGGCCTAAGTATTTTTAAAATTTAAAACCAATTATATTTAAATCTGTGACATAATTCACATTAATATAAATGATAACCTATAGTTTAATCATTTGGCCGCACAGATCTTGAAGCAAAAGGGACGGCATCCCTTCATCTTCCTCCTGGAGCCGACGACCAGGATCCATCCCGCCTGGAGCAGTTTCCAAGCCCTGCCGCCGGCGATTCAGCCCCTTCCTCGGCCGGCCACCGCCACCACCACCTCCGTTGAGGTGGTGGCTATCGCCAGGCGGCGGCTCTGCCACCAGAGAGGCGTTTTCCGGCGGTTATAGGAGGAAAATTTCTTGCCGAAAACCATGAAAAGCTTGGTTTTGATCGGGCTCAATTGAGCCCGAAACTTGAACCTACAGAGACCTATGATCTACCCGTGAGTTAAGAAGAGGGGGAGGACCTTCCTGGCGGCCTGAATGCGGGAGGAGCGGCGGGATGCCATTGTTGATGGCGGCGGCGCTCGGCTTCTGCAACAGCACAGTGGGACGGCCCGTCTCCTCTAGGTAAAGGCTCGAAAATGTTCCCCTCTGCCCACTGATGGTGTTTAAATGGCAATTGGGGAGGGGGGCGGCTGGTTCTTCAATGCCCATCGACACCATTTATGGTGTGGCTCGGGTGGAGTGGAGGGGGGCTGAATCCACCCCTTGGTGGCCGGGAAATGGCTGGAATCAACTCCTCTTCCCTAGAGGAGTTGATTGAAGCCATTAAAGGTGGTTGTTAGCCTCCCTTGGCCGGCTCCACTCTCTCCCTTCCTCTCCCCCATCTTCTCTCTCCTCCATTAACATGGAGGGAAGCTCCCTTCTCTCTCCTAGTCACCCCTGGTTGACTGGTCAACCCCATAGGCTATCTGCAGCCCACTTAGTCATGATGAACATGAAAATGAGGTTAGCCTAAGGAAGAAGTGGCTTGGGCCTGGGTTAGCGCTTTTTGTGCTAGGTTTGACTTGGTTCAAATTAGGGTTGACCTGGGTCAATTTGATCATCTAGGTTGACCCCATTGGGGTTTTAGTGACCCATTGGACTCCCTTAAGGTCTAGGAAGACTTGAATAGGGTTGGTTGGGCATCTTGGGGGTCACATGTCCCTTGGTAAGGGCACTTTGACCATTTTAGGGCTAGAGTTGACTTGGGTCAACATAATTATTTGGGTTGTCCCCATTGGGTCCTTGGCGACCCATTGGCTTCCCCTAAGGTCTAGGTAGGGTTATGTATGGTTACCTTGCACTTTGGAGGTCACATACCCTTAGTAAGGGTACTTTGACCAGATTAGGGCCTTGAGTTGACTTGGGTCAACCTGGCCTCTAGGGCTGACCCCAATGTGTCCTTAGTGACCCATTGACCTCTCTTTAGGGTTAGGAGGGCATAGGTGGGGTCCTCTAGGCTGGGAGTAGGTCAATTGACCCTAAGTAGGCTAGTTTGACCCATTTAGTGCTAGGGTTGACCTTGGTCAACTAAGCCTCTTTGGTTGACCCCAATGGGTCCTTATGGCTCTAAAGGGCCTCCCAAGGTATTAGGGGGTGTTGTGGTAGGGTCTTGGGGTCAAGGTGTAGCCCATGGTCATCCTAAACCATTGTTCAGAGTTCTACTATTTGCAGACCATGATGAGTTTCCACATTTTGTCTCCTATCACTTGGCCCATTCCTGGTTTCCTAGGGTTTGTCATGACCTAGTCATGGGCAAAACCACTCCTAGGGGTCTAGTTGGAAATGGGATGTTACAAATCCCAATAAACAAAACAAAGATTTCGTTCCTGAAATCAAGGTTAAGCCTGCGGGAGTTTCTACCATTGAAAGGAAACTTGTAACATCCCATCACGACGCCATGTTTGCTAAATTAAGTTTTGAGGGAAACCTAGATATATGACCAATTCACCCAATTGATGAAGCCAAGATCCCAATAAACAAAATAAAGCCCCCAATAAACAAAAGATAAGCCTCTACCTGCCTAGAGCAGGCCTTACTAGTTTAAAGCAGGAAAATAAATTAAACATCTTGAGGGGTTTGTGAGGTATACCTGACTGAACAGCTCTGGGTATCTTTGTCGCATCAGGTCCTGTGGCTCCAAGGTATGTTCCTCCTGGCCGTGGTTCCTCCACAGGACCTTGACTAATGGGACCTTCTTGCGACTCAAGACCCGTACTCCTCGGTCGTCGATCCTAACCGGCTCCAAACGAACTAACCGGTCTGAAGCTACCGGCCCTTCGGTGGTCAAAATCTACTGCTCCGGGCGTAGCAGAGCCCTCCTCAGCGAAGAAATATGGAAGACGTCGTGCAGAGCTTCCATCTCTGGTGGTAACTCCAGCCTGTAGGCTAGGGGCCCGACCCGCTCCAGGATCCTGTAAGGGCCCATGTACCTAGGGCTGAGCTTCTTCCTCCGACCACGCACCCGCGAGACTCCATGCATGGGCTGAATCTTCAGAAACACTCGGTCCCCCACCTGGAACTCCACCTGCCGATGTCGGGCATCATAGTACTTAGCCTGTCTGCTCTGCGCCTCTATCATCCTGTCTCTGATCAGCCTCACCTGAGCCTCAGTGTCTTCAACAAACTCTGATTCCAACAGCTTCGGATCTTCGTCCTGAACCCAAGAAAGCGGGGTCCGGCATTTCCTTCCATACAAGGCTTCGTAAGGCGCCATCCTGATGCTGGACTGGTAGCTGTTGTTATAGGAGAACTCAACCAGGGGTAAGAGTTTCTCCCACAGTTCCCCGCGGTCCAAAATGCATAGCCTCAATAGATCTTCCAGCGTCCGGTTGGTGCGTTCTGTCTGCCCGTCCATCTGGGGATGGAATGCAGTGCTGAAGGTCAATCGCGTGCCTAAGTAAGCTTGCACGGATCTCCACTCCCTGGAAGTGAACCGGCCATCCCGATCTGACACGATCGTCTTGGGCACCCCGTGATATCGAACGAACTGCTTCACAAATCTCCGTACTAATACTCCCACAGCGTCGTCCTTCCTGATCGGAATGAACCTGGATACCTTAGTCAACCGATCGACGATGACCCAAATCGAGTCATTTCCTGTTCGTGATCGGGGAAGTCCGTGAATAAAGTCCATCGCGATGTCTTCGAACTTCCACTCTGGTACCGGGAGTGGTTGCAACAAACCCGCGGGGTTTTTTCACTCTGCCTTCACTAGCTGGCAAGCTTCGCAGTGGGTCACAAACCGAGTGATATCCTTCTTCATGCCAGGCCAGTACATAGTCTTCTTCAAATCCGCAGTCATCTTTGTGATGCCCGGGTGCACCGAGTATCTGCTGTGGTGGGCTTCTGCCATAATATCTTCCCGGACCCGGCCTCCTTCCGGTATATAAGTCCGACCTCTGAAGCATACCACGCCGTCCCTCATAGTGTAATCTCCCACTGTACCGTTCTCCAAAGCCCAGAATATCGGCTCCAATTTGACATCTCGCCTCTGTCCCTCTCTGACTCGGTCCCGGATATCATCTGTAGCACTCACCGTAGCTAAATACTCCATGTAAAGCTCGGGGTCCTCGGACGACACTAGTGTGATGTGCATATCCTCCAATCTCCTCACCAGCTCCATAGACATAACCTGGGGCCCGACCTCGGAAGTGGCAGCTCTCCGACTCAATGCGTCCGCCACCACGTTTGCCTTCCCTAGATGGTAGTGCATTTCATACTGATAATCTGCTAAGAACTCCACCTAGCGCCTCTGCCTGATGTTTAGTTCCTTCTGCGTGTCCACGTATTTCAGGTTCTTGTGGTCAGAATAGATGTCGCAGTGGACTCCATAAAGATAATGACGCCAGACCTTCAAAGCAAAAACGACCGCCCCATCTCAAAGTCGTGCACCGGATAATTCTGCTCGTGCTTCTTCAACTGGCGAGATGCATATGCAATCACATGGCCCTTCTGCATCAGTACAACTCCCATACCCTGGTAGGAAGCATCAGTGTAGACCTGAAATCCTTCCCTCCCCGAGGGGAGAGTAAGGATGGGAGCCGAGGTTAGCCGATCCTTCAGCTCCTGGAAGGCTGCTTGGCACTGCGGGGTCCACACGAACGGTACCTCGTTCTTCGTCAAGGATGTGAGCGGGAGGGCGATTCGAGAGAATCCCTCCACGAACTTCCGGTAGTAACCGGCAAGTCATAGAAAACTCCGTACGTCGGTGGCTGTCTTCAGCTGCGGCCAATCCCGAATAGCCTGAATCTTTGCCGGATCCACTGCCAATCCGGCTCCACTGATAATATGGCCTAAGAAGCCCACCTCCTTCAGCCAGAACTGACATTTACTAAACTTCGCATATAGATGGTTCTCCCGCAGTCGCTGTAGGGTCAGTGCCAAATGGCGAGTGTGCTCCTCCTCCGTCCTCGAGTAGATGAGGATGTCATCGATAAACACAATGACAAACACGTCTAGGTACTCCTTGAAAACCTGGTTCATGAGAGTCATGAACGCCGAGGGAGCATTGGTGAGCCCGAAGGGCATCACCGTAAACTCAAATAATCCATATCTGCTACTAAAAGCAGTCTTCTGAATGTCCTCCTCTCGAATCCGAAGCTGGTAGTATCCCGACCTCAAATCTAATTTCGAAAAGAACTGCGCTCCCTGCAGCTGGTCGAACAACTCGTCTATCCTTGGCAGTGGATAGGTGTTCCGAACTGTCAGCCGATTTAGTGCTCAGTAGTCGATGCACAATCTGAGGGTCCCGTCTTTCTTCTTGACGAACAATACCGGGGCTCCCCAAGGTGAAGAGCTTGGCCGGACAAATCCGGCTTCCACTAACTCCTGAAGCTGGCTCCGGAACTCTGTCAACTCCTTTGGGGCCATCCGGTAAGGTGCCTTGGACGCTGGCTTGGCCCCCGACACAAGCTGTATCTGGAAGTCCTGCTTCCTGCGCGGGGGTAATCCGGGTAATTTCTTTGGAAAGACGTCCTCAAACTCCCGCACCACCAGGATATTCGATATAGAACTCGTGGCCTCCGTCATCTCAAGCAGCACTTCGTAGACCTCCTCCCCCTGTAAATAGGCCTTACCGGCCTGTACCGAAGATAAGGGTATACGTGAGGCAGGTCTTATACCTTCCATGATGATGGTAGAGTCCCCGTGCCTCACGGTGATCCTCTTCGCTTGACAATCAATCTGGGCATGATTCCACTGCAACCAAGTCATGCCCAGGATCAGCTCGAAGACTGGCATCCTCCGGACCATTGCCGAAACTTCGAACGACTTCCCTCCAATCTCCGTCTCCATGTTGCAGTGGGCTGAGGTGAGTATCTATGATCCGTCGGGTAGACGCACCCTCCTCATCCGGCCTGTGAACCGTTCCACTCCTTCCAGCCTTCCAGAAAGGCCTCCGACACAAACGAGTGCGAGGCACCCGTGTCGAACAGAGTATAGGCGGGCTTGCTGCTGATGAAGACTATACCTGAGATGATTAAAGGTCTCAGTATTTTATAACACGTTTTCTTTCCTATTTATTCTACCTAGGGCAGTTCTACTTGTTGGACAATTGAGAACGAGAATTTAGTTTTAACAATTAAAGCATCTTGATTTACCTGTGATGACCCGCTCTGGATTTCGAGGCTGTGTCAGATCCAAGGCATATGCCTGCTCCCTTTCCTGTCTTCGCTCTCCTCCCTGGTAACCATATCCTCGACCGCGTCCTCGGCCTCCGAAATGCTGGGCAGGTGGGCCACCCTGTGGTGCTGGAGGTGGTGCCCCCCTCATGGGGCAGTTCCTCCGGAGGTGCCCCACCTGATGACAATGGAAGCACTCCGGCGGGGGATACGCCATACCCCCGGGTCTCGGCATCTCCTGTATCCGAAGAGGTTGAGGGGCCAAAACCACCTGCTCTCTCGGCTCCTGCCTCACCTCCTGATGAGGCTGCTCCTCTGTCCTTCTCCCATCTGGTATGGTGCCTCGCCGCTGATCATTTCGGGCCCTCCGGCCCTGATCCTCCGCTTGCCGCTTCCGGCCCCGAGTGGTGTGCCAATCGGCCTCAATCCTCTTTGCCATCTCCAAAATCCAGGAGATAGGCCCGTCAGATACAAACAGCAAGGCCTCCCTCAACTCCTCTTTTAGGCCCTTATAGAATCTCTTGACATATCCTGCTTTGTCCAGCTGGTAAGAACCTGCATATCGAGCCAAATGGTCGAACTCTCGGTGGTACTCCACCACCGTCCTGGTGCCCTGCCTCAGCTGTAAGAACCGCTCCTCCAACTCATCCCTGGCCGACTGCGGAACTAAGTGCTCCAGCTGCGTGGCCCTGAATTCCACCCAAGTAATTTCTGCAATCTCCCTATCGGCAAACGTCGTGTCCAACAGCGTCTTCCACCACCTCTTGGCATGGGACTCCAAGCAAGATACCACCAAGGCCACCCTATCCTCCCAAGGGCACCGTATCCCGGTCAACATCTCGTACATAACATCCAGCCACTCCTCTGTCCGCACTGCCGACTCTGTCCCCAAGTATGACGAGGGAGAGAGTCCTCGGAAGGTGCTCATCTAGTTGGCCCCGGGGTTTGGCTGCTGGGCCGGAGCCTGCTGAGCCCGGAAGGCCTCAAGGATAGCTGTAAGGGTTTTCACCATGTCTGACTGAAGGAAAGGTGTGGGGACCATAGGAGGTGGTGCAACGTCTGGGGTCTGCTGGGCTCCACCTTGTGGGGTGGGCTGAGCTGGGGGCTGCAAAAACGAGCTACATTAGCAGGTAATCAACTCAATCCCTAATAAGAAGTGGACAATTTACATGTGATCCCCCATATGGGCACACCACTGCTTCCGCTGCTTAGTTTGTCCCCAAACTAAACTCGCGCGGGGGTGACCCAGGGTTGTGGACTGCTACTTTTCGATCGAGGTCTGCCCATAACCCACAGGTCCGAGGATCGAAACCTCGCTTTGATACCAATTGTAAGACCCCCTTTTTTTTTCTTATCGACACCGGGGTCTTAGGCCCAGAACCGCCGTTTTGCGGTGACTCCTTCACGACCTGAAGGGTCATCACCACAAAGCGCCGATTCTGCCGGCCATTTCGATCACAGAAAAGTAGCATAAAGAAGTAAATGGAAACTATCAGTCCACAAAAAATCACATATCATAGTAAATAAGTCCCCACGAAGGGAGTGTCCACAGAATAAAACATCAGAGTAGCAAAATACGGGCTTATGCCCGGTACATCATATCCTCACTACAAAATCACTCATGCGGAAGCAAAAGCAGAAAAACTACTCAAGGTCGAGACTCACGGTCCCGGCTGTATGAACTCCGGAGCTAGACTGCCCCACCTCCAAGCGCACCGGTCTCTGGGGCTTCTCCTCCATGCTGGTCTCCACGATCCCCTAAATGATGCTGTTCGAAAACCGTTATTCTAAAAGACTAAGTCCTATCATCCCCCGCCCCTTCCCCCACGGCTCCTAGGCACCGAGCAGAGAGGAAGAAAGGGGAGGACTTGAAGGTGGAGAATATCAAAACAGATGACAGCGGACCTATACTAACAATTCTATAACAGGTATAGACAATAAGCTGAAATAGGAAAAATAACCTTCACTTATGTGGGACCACATAAGCCAAGGGGTCTTTTGCAAGGCTCCCATCGTATAAAAAGTCCCATACCAATTTATACGTTGGGGTGTCGGTTATCAAACAGCAGTATATGTATTTATATATCAAAAATTGACCTTAATTTATAAACTTGCCCACACAAGCTTATAGACCAAGGGGTCGTTTTGTAGGTCCTAATGTATAAGCGTCCCATTCCACTTATACTTTAGGTGTCAGGGTTAAATGAATCGATTATGCTATGACATGCAAGTGGGTATGATGGATCATGCAAGTGCAACACACACACCCGACTCTTTGCACACAGACCTTTAGTTCCCCCTTTTTGGAGCCGTAACCTCCCAGGATACCTCCGTAGTGGCAGACGGAAGCGGTGGGTTGGGCCTCGCCCACCTCTAAACCAGTAAAGCACTACCGGTCAGACCTATCATACGCCTCAACGCTTGGTGCACGAAGCGGACTCCTGCGTACTCTTGCCGGCTGGCGCACCGGACTTCTGTTGGCGAAGTGCTAACCACACTTGCCGAGTCAACGTATTGGCATCGGTGCATCGACCCTCCAATACCGAAGACCCACCACCTTAATTTCCTTTCCTTTTATGCACATGCAAATTTAGCGTAATCAAAAACCAAGCCGAAGCTCCCCGGACCAACACGTCCGTCTCAAACAATCGAGCCGAAGCTCCCCGGACCCAAAGTCCGTCTTTTAACCATCCGAGCCGAAGCTCCCAGCTAACTACCGGTGCTAACAGTGTTTGTGAAAGGTGCAACCCTAATTACTAAGTTACTCTTTTCCGCTTGTTAAAACAATTTACGTTAACCCAGGACTGCCCCCGGTATTCCCTGTGAAGGGCTCTCAAGGGGAACTAGGAACTATGTTGGGATTACGCCCAGCGTTACCTTTCGCAAGGTACTTATTTTTGTTGTTGGTTGATTCCATTACCCATTACTTTCTCATGTTCCAATAGGCTAATCCTAGGGTGATTTGACTCCAACTCTCCTCGGGGAGAACGATCTTTCGTCGGAGCCGAGCGCCTCTAAACCCTAGACAAAACAACACCCTACTCACTTATCTTCCAAAGATGCACCTAATTCTACTTATCCTTCCCAGCAACCCAACAACACCCAACACATGTGCTCTAGTTCATATCCCAAATGATTTCCTGCAGTTTTGCTAAATGCAGACCACTTAAGCTATATGTCCCGTAAAAAGGGAAGTATGCCATATGATCATCCAATGCTCATATAATAATTATTAGAGGTCTATATTGGCATATGTAGACTGAATCCATAATTTCCTAATTTTCATAATTTAAACGCTATTTTATTTATTTATTTTAAAAGCCAAAAGTTCCAAGGTTGAACATGAAGTATAAGATTTATGCAAGATAAAGCTCCACTAAAATTATGATAAATGCAAGATGGGTAATCATCTAAAAATCCAGAATCTCCAAATTTTCCAGCAAGATTTTAGCCCTTAAATTGTATTTCCAATTTATTCCAAAATAATTCATTAAAAGGGGATGTAAGATAAAAATACTTCCAAAAATTCAGAGAAAATTCCAGGATGATTTTAAGGGCATATAAAACCTCTAAGTAAACTTTCATAATTTGTTTGAAAGAATTATTCCCTAAATTAATTAATTATCCTATTCTCAAAAATATGGCCTTGTAAAGAAAGTTCTGAAAACAGACCTCTAAAAATTATAAATAAATTTCTACTAGTATGTTTTGGCCTAAACACATCCAAACCTAAGCCTCATGATTTATAAACAGATATATCATCAATAATGAATTTTCTTTACCCAAGCCCTTTCTGAAATTAATGAAGGAAGTACCAAATAAAATTAATTAAGAATTGTGATAAAAATTCAAAGATGTTCAACTAGCCCTAGACTAACCTCTGACCAAGTTTCATCATATTTTAAAGCAAATAATATCCATAAGAAAATCAAACATCATTTTGGGCCTTTTGGTAATTAACAAATGAAGTACCAAGAATAAAATTCATAAAATTCTACAAACATTACCAGAGGTTCTAGGTGGCCTAAAACCTATTCTACCCAAGTTTCATAACATTTGCGGAAGTTTTAGTGGCTGATTCTTCAAATTTGTGCTCCTATCCTAAAACTAGGGTTAGGGTTTTGAGGTGTCTACCTTGCTCTAATTCTTCTAAAGTTCCTACCAGAGATCTTAGGTTACATTAACCTCAATTCTACTAGGTTTCCAAGGCCATGCATGGGCATTTGCCCCCATGTCCTTCACAACACCCAAAAGTCCTTCCTTAGGGTTTGAGGTTGAACCCTAGGGCAAATCAAGCCCAAATCATCTCATTTTCCTCAAGAGGGTGACATTGTCCATGCCAAGTCAGTGTCCAAAACCTCTGCCTCTGTTGATGGGAGGGGACCACCCTAAGTCCATAGTGCACTTGTGGTCAAAAATACCCTCTTAAGGCCAAACTAGGGTTTGGTGATTCCCTAACCAAAACATATCCAACTGTGCTCAACTTTTGTACAGAACTAGGTATTGATTACAGGGAACACTACCCAAAATTTGGGAGGGTTTGGAGGTCATTTGACCACTTAATTAAATTACCCTAGCGTTATTAAATAAAAGCAAAAACTTTAGGAAAGGTGCGTCCAAAAATTTTGAGTTTTGGGCAAGCCCTAGGTATAGCCACGTTAGGCTCCCTACCAAAATTTCAAGTGATTTGGACCAGGGATGAGGTGTGGGCACTCAGTTTAATGACTGCCTAGCCCTAAGGGTATGTCCCACCAAAATGGGTGCCCTGGTCAGACCATGCACCCAAATTGGTTCAAACTAATTTTAAAATAGAGTAGACACCAAGGACTACAACCTTTATGTTGGTGACTTGTTTTGCAGAGTGGCCTAAGTATTTTTAAAATTTAAAATCAATTATATCTAAATCTGTGACATAATTCACATTAATATAAATGATAACCTATAGTTTAATCATTTGGCCGCACAGATCTTGAAGCAAAAGGGACGGGATCCCTTCATCTTCCTCCTGGAGCCGACGGCCAGGATCCATCCCGCCTGGAGCTGTTTCCAAGCCCTGCCGCCGGCGATCCAGCCCCTTCCCCGTCCGGCCACCGCCACCACCACCTCCGTTGAGGTGGTGGCTATCGCCAGGCGGCGGCTCTGCCGCCGGAGAGGCGTTTTTCGGCGGTTATAGCAGGAAAAGTTCTTGCCGAAAACCATGAAAAGCTTGGTTTTGATCGGGCTCAATTGAGCCCGAAACTTGAACCTACAGAGACCTATGATCTACCCGTGAGTTAAGAAGAGGGGGAGGACCTTCCTGGCGGCCTGAATGCGGGAGGAGCGGCAGGATGCCATTGTTGACGGCGGCGGCGCTCGGCTTCTACAACAGCACAGTGGGACGGCCCGTCTCCTCCAGGTAAAGGCTCGAAAATGTTCCCCTCTGCCCACTGATGGTGTTTAAATGAAATTGGGGAGGGGGGGGGGGCTGGTTCTTCAATGCCCCTCAACACCATTTATGGTGTGGCTCGGGTGGAGTGGAGGGGGGCTGAATCCACCCCTTGGTGGCTGGGAAACGGCTGGAATCAACTCCTCTTCCCTAGAGGAGTTGATTGAAGCCATTAAAGGTGGCTGTTAGCCTCCCTTGGCCGGCTCCACTCTCTCCCTTCCTCTCCCCCATCTTCTCTCTCCTCCATTAACATGGAGGGAAGCTCCCTTCTCTCTCCTAGTCACCCCAAGTTGACTGGTCAACCCCATAGTCTAAGTGCAACCCACTTAGTCATGATGAACATGAAAATGAGGTTAGCCTAAGGAAGAAGTGGCTTGGGCCTGGGTTAGCCCTTTTTGGGATAGGTTTGACTTGGTTCAAATTAGGGTTGACCTGGGTCAATTTGATCATCTGGGTTGACCCCATTGGGTTTTTAGTGACCCATTGGACTCCCTTAAGGTCTAGGAAGACTTGAATAGGGTTGGTTGGGCATCTTGGGGGTCACATGTCCCTTGGTAAGGGCACTTTGACCATTTTAGGGCTAGAGTTGACTTGGGTCAACATAACCATTTGGGTTGTCCCCATTGGGTCCTTGGTGACCCATTGGCTTCCCCTAAGGTCTAGGTAGGGTTATGTAGGGTTACCTTGCACTTTGGAGGTCACATACCCTTAGTAAGGATACTTTGACCAGATTAGGGGCTTGAGTTGACTTGGGTCAACCTGGCCTCTAGGGCTGACCCCAATGTGTCCTTAGTGACCCATTGACCTATCTTTAGGGTTAGGAGGGCATAGGTGGGGTCCTCTAGGCTGGGAGTAGGTCAATTGACCCTAAGTAGGCTAGTTTGACACATTTAGGGCTAGGGTTGACCTTGGTCAACTGAGCCTCTTTGGTTGACCCCAATGGGTCCTTATGGATCTAAAGGGCCTCCCAAGGTATTAGGGGGTATTGTGGTAGGGTCTTGGGGTTAAGGTGTAGCCTATGGTCATGCTAAACCATTGTTTAGAGTTCTACTATTTGCAGATCATGATGAGTTTCCACATTTTGTCTCCTATCTCTTGGCCCATTCCTGGTTTCCTAGGGTTTGTCATGACCTAGTCATGGACAAAACCACTCCTAGGGGTCTAGTTGGAAATGGGATGTTACATCTGTCTTATGTTAAATTCCTTCTGTGTGTCCACATATCTCAAATTCTTGTGATCGGAGAAGATGTCACAGTCAACCCCGTAGAGGTAGTGTCGCCAAATCATAAGAGCAAAGATCACTGTACCCATCTCCAGATCATGCCCCAGATAGTTCTTCTCATGTGTCTTTAGCTGTCGGGAGGTGTAGGCTATTACATGCCCGTTCTGTATCAGAACGACACCCATCCCCTGGTAGGACGCATCTGTGTACACCTGGAATCCCTCCCTTCCCGAAGAAAGAGCGAGAATGGGAGCCAAGGTAAGCCGACCTTTCAACTCCACATAGGCTGCCTCGTACTTTGTCATCCAAATGAACTGGGATTCCTTCTTCGTCAGGGATGTAAGAGGGAGTGCAATCCGGGAGAATCCTTCGACGAACTTCCGGTAATATCCGACAAGTCCCAGGAAGCTCCGTACATCCGTGGCTGTCTTCAACGGTGGCCAATCCTGAACTGAATGAATCTTGGCTGGGTCTACTGCCAACCCAGCACCGCTGATGATATGACCTAAGAAGGCCACCCCCTTTAGCCAAAACTGGAATTTGTTGAACTTCGCGTACAACTGGTGTTCCCGTAGCCTCTCTAGAGTCAAAGTCAGGTGTCGTGCTTGCTCCTCCTCCGTCCTTGAGTAGATGAGGATGTCGTCAATAAATACGATGACGAATACATCCAAATACTCCTCGAATATCCTATTCATGAGGCTCGTAAATGCTGACGATGCGTTTGTGAGCCCGAATGGCATCACTGTAAACTCAAACAGTTCGTATCTACTGCTGAAGGCAGTCTTCGGAATGTCCTCCTCTCGAATCCGTAGCTGGTAATAACCTGACCTCAAGTCAAGTTTCGAGAAGAAGTGCGCTCCTTCCAGTTGGTCGAACAATTCATCAATTCGTGGCAGCGGGTAGGTGTTCCGGACCGTCAATCTGTTCAGCGCTCGATAATCAATACACAAGCGGAGACTTCCTTCATTCTTCTTGACAAATAGCACCGGGCTCCCCACAGCGAAGAGCTTGGCCGGACAAACCCTGCCTCTACTAGTTCCTGCAACTGACTTCGGAACTCTGCCAAATCTTTCGGGGCCATCTGGTAAGGGGCCCTAGATGCCGGCTTAGCCCCCGACACAAGCTTTATCTGGAAGTCCTGCTCTCGGTGCGGAAGTAGTCCTGGCAGTTTCTCTGGAAAGACGTCAGCAAACTCTTGCACCACCAGGATGTCTGCCACAGACCCCTTGGCCTCCACCATCTCAAATAGAATCTGATAAATCTCCTCTCCCCGCAGATGAGCCTTAACGGCCTGTACTGAAGATAAGAGTATACGAGAGGCAGGTCTTATACCTTCGATGATAATGACAGAGTCCCCGTGCCTCACAGTGACCCTCTTTGCTTGGTAATCAATTTGGGCATGGTTCCAGTGCAACCATGTCATGCCCAAGATCAGCTCGAAGACTGGCATCCTTAGGATCGTTGCCGATACTTCGAATGACTTCCCGCCAATCTCCGCCTCCATGTTGCAGTGGGCAGAGGTGATTAGCTCCGATCCGTTGGGTAGGCGCACCCTCCTCATCAGGGCTGTGAACCGCTCCACTCCTTCCAGCCCTTCCAGGAAGACCTCCAACACGAATGAGTGCGAATCGCCCGTGTCAAACAGAGTATAGGCGGGCTTGCCGCTGATGAAAACTATACCTGGGACGGTTAAATGTCTTAGTGTTCTATAACGAGTTTTCTTTCATATTTAATCTACCTAGTGCAGTTCTACAAATTTGACAATTAAGAAAGGAGGATTCTATTTAAACAATTAAACATCTTGGCATACCTGCTATGACCTGCTCTGGGTTCCGAGGCTGCGCCAGGTCCAAAGCATACACCTGCTCCCTTTCTTGTCTAGTATCCCCTCCCTGGTATCCACGTCCTTGGACACGACCTCGGCCTCCAAAATATTGCGCTGGCTGGGCAGCCAGTGGTGCTGGTAGGGGTGCCCCCCTCATGGGGCAGTTCCTCCTGATATGCCCCACCTGATGGAAATTGAAGCATTCCGGCGGGGGATATGCCATTCCCCCGGGTCTCTGTCCCTCCCGTATCTGAAGAGGTGGTGGAGCCACCACCACTGGTTCCCTTGCCTCATGTCTTGCCTCCTGACGAGGCTGGTCCTCGATCCTACTCCCGTCCGAGATACGGGCTCGTCTCTGATCATTTCTTGCTCCTCGACACTGATCCTCCGTTGGCCATTTCCGGCCCCGAGTAGCTTGCCAATCAGCCTCTATCCTTTTTGCCATCTCTAGTATCCGGAAGATGGGCCCATCAGATACAAACAGTAGAGTCTCCCTCAGCTCCTCTCGCAGACCCTTGTAGAACCTTTTGGTATATCCTGCATCGTCTAGCTGGTAAGAGTCTGCAAACCGGGCCAGATGGTTGAACTCTCGGTGGTACTCCACCACCGTCTTGTTCCCCTGTCTCAACTACAAAAACCTATCCTCCAGCTCATCCCTGGCCGACTGTGGAACAAAGTGTTCCAACAACATGCCCCTGAACTCCTCCCAAGAAATCTCTGCTACTTCCCTGTCCGCAAATGTCGTGTCTAGCGAGGTCTTCCACCATCTCTTTGTATGCGACTCCAGGCAGGAGATCACCAAGGGCACCATCTCCTCCCAAGGGCACCGTATCCCGGTCAGCATCTCGTACATAATATCCAGCCACTCCTTTGTCCGGACGGCCGACTCAGTCCCCAAGTAGGATGGGGGAGCAAGTCCTCGAAAAATGCTCAGCCAGTTGGCCCCCGGGTTTGGCTGCGGATCCGGAACCTGTTGGGCCCTAAAAGCTTCCAAGATGGCTGCCAAAGTTTGTCCCATCTCCGACTGTAGGAATGGAGTGGGGACCGGGGGAGGTGGTACAACGTCCGGAGTCTGCTCAGCTCCACCTTGTGGAGTGGGCTGAGTTGGGGGCTGCAAAACAAACTCCATTAGCAGATAATCGACTCAATACCTAACAAGAAGTGGACAATTTACATGTGATCCCTCATATGGGCACACCACTGCTTCCGCTGCTTAGTTTCTCCCAAAACTAAACTCGCACGGGGGTGACCCAGGGGTTGTGGACTGTTACTTTTCGATTGAGGTTTCCTCTGATACCACTTGTAAGACCCCCCTTTTTTTCTTTTTCAAACACCGGTGTCTTAGGTCCAGAACCAACGCTTTATGGTGACACCTTCACGCCCTGAAGGGTCATCACCGCATATTCCCGATTCTGCCGGCCGATTCGATCACAGAAAAGCAACAAATATAGAGTAAGTGCAAGGGTGGTAAAACTCTAACCAGAACGTCCACAATAATATCACGTCAGAGTAAATATATCTCCACGAAGGGAGAGTCCACAGAATATAATGTACTGAGAAATAAAGGGCTT